>JAECUM010000713.1:0-223273 GCA_016617855.1 Megalonaias nervosa
AATTTTTGTAGCAATTGATGCTTAAAAATAGACATATTCATTTTAATTGAACGACTCACTGTTTTGCCTGTATTAGTCTTCTGCTTAACATGGAAGTATTAGACATTGTTATATTTTTATAGCAATGAAAGATTTGTGACCATATATGCAATACAGTTACCATATATACTTGGCTGTAAGTCAACTGTAAATGCAACTTCACAGACTCAAATATATCCCTGCATAATGCCATGGCAGCTCTATATCAATGCAATTTGAAGGAATAATAAATAGAACATGCCGCATAGAGTCTAATCATTATGCAACGGCAGATCAGGGTCTGTGTTATTTGCTGTTTGATTGACTTACAAGAAAGTATATACAGTACAGTAAGCTGGTGTTTAACATACAGTGACGACTTGAAGTATCAGAATTAATTGAAAGCACTGCATTGCAGCAAACACTTCTAAAATGGCAGATATACCTCCCATACCATTTATTAAACAGCTTACTGGTTGTTGTTTACTTTTTAGGTTGTATTGTTTACTTTTATTACACAATATATTTATTTTGTTTACTTTTATTACACAATATAGACCCTGATAAATTTGTAATATTAAACCTTTATAATACAGTATTTATTTTTTGGTCTCAATTAAAAATTAAGTTAATGAATAAATAAATGTATCATTTAAGTCTGAAAAAACAAAGGACATTACTCTAGTGGAATCTTCTCAACTTAAATTTGCTTGGCTCAAAAACACCTTTGATCACTCAGATGGTTAAGTTGGAGCAGAATTTCAGTATTTCATTTAGCTAAAAACCTCATGGTGGCAAGAACAGCACTTTCACAGTCTTGATCTGCAGTCACTTGATCCTATAATCGGTAGGATTCATTCATCCTGCGTCACATTGGGATGTCAGGCTACCACGAAAGTCTGTCTAGCTGTCCAATTACTGATTTTTAATGTGGTTGTTATAAATTAAGTACTGAAGGCATAAAAAAACTATAGACTTGTTCAGTGTATCAGTGGATGACGTATTTATTACTGTTCATTGTATGTACAGCATCAAATATAATATCAATAAATGTTATTCAGAAATGTACATTTTTTTAACACGACTGTATTATGACTCTATGGTCCTAAACTAAGTAATAGAAAAGAGCAAAAACCAACAAGTTTTATCAAATTTAAGAAGTAATTTATTTCCCTAGAATACAAAGTGAAATTTAAAAAAAAAAAATTAGTATTGCAAATTAAATCCCAAATAGTCCAACAAGTTCTATCACCAGTCCTAATCAGTAAAGCTCTAATTAAATTCTATTGATGTTAGAAAAAGATCCAGTGCTGAAGGTATTGATTTGCCTGTGGTTTTGAATGTACTAATGTACCAGTAGCCTGAAGTGTGATGATGTGCCAAGTCTTCCAATTAACCTCAATAATATAGTCCAAGATGTCCTTGTCTGAATTCGCTATACTTCCAAGTTAATGTTTCTGTCCAAGAATAATATTATTTAAGAGTACTTTGTATTTCCAGTGAATAAATAATTTGAATAAACAAATTCCACACAAATGAAATATTGAACACAACAATAATACTGATTTCTGCTTCAGATTTTATAGAAGGAATGAGTAATTTCTCAACTAAATAAGATTATATAAAAAACTAAGAAACAAAATGAAGAGCCAGGATGTAGGACAAAAGTTCATTTCTAGAACAATCTGTTACTAAAATTATAATAAGAATGTGGTAAACATCAGGCAGGCTGGGTATTTGTATGGGGGGATTCCAATATCCTAGACTCAGACCCAAATAAATATGTTTACCACTATTGACAATGATCTGATTATTTAACCCACACTCCAAGGAAAATATTAACTATTATTTGTTTACAAAATAAAAACAACATCAGTGTCTTTTTAGTCAGGTGCAACATGAAATTGATATTGGACAAGGTCAAATCCAAAATGCACTTATAAATAACATTTAATCATGGAGAAAAAAAACCCTAACAGATACTAATTAAATATACAACAAATGACATTTCTCTGAAATTGAAGCTTTCCAATTTCTTGGAATTCAAGTTACCAGGTCTTGAGATTTCACTGGACTTCCACTTCACAGATTTTGTATTTGGTAGGAATTTAATTTTGCTAATAATAGTGGAACAACTAAGAGTACCAAAAATATAATAACAACTGGTACATCAACATATAAATGTATATAACTCTCAATACACTTTTAGCCAAGATTAACCTGGAAAACTAAAAGCCTTCTATATGTCTGTTTGGCATTGCAAATATTTATTTATGCATTGTATATTTTGACAGATGGCTGGCATTAGGTAACAGGTTGATACCAATGAGAACCTTATCACATGCACATGATACAGAAATTGGATTTGGAACTGAAAATATAAAACCCTATACAGAGGTCATCAAAGTTATGGTAGTCTAAGTTCCAGGACTGATAATTTTGGTCAGGGACCTGTTATATATTACCAGCATTAGCCCATTTGACCTTTAATGTTCCTTTGTTGCTCCTGTAAATTGATTAATCCTTAATTAATTAATTAACTGTTAATTAATCCTTGAAATATCTTTACAAATTTTTATGAAAGAGCACTGATCCATGCAGAAGGCAGTGGTTCTGCTTTTGAGAGACTGGTGTTGTAATACACCGTCTGAAATTGATAATTTAGCATACAATACAGGTCTGAGTTTTATCAGTCAGATGTTTTTTCATTAACTTAAGCATTGATTGCTTGGATTTACCAAAGTCAGCTTGTCAGTCTTAGCTGTTGGACCAATGCTTGACTTATGTGAACCTGGGCAGTGTACAGTCCTCCTGGTCCTAGACCAGTGAGTCAGAAACAAAATTTTCAGGCCTTGCCTAAACACTACCACTTATCTAGTACCAAATATATGTGTCAGTGAATATGATTTAACTGATAAATGAACAGGTAATATTACTTTAAAGCAGCTTTAACAAATACTTATGTTACACTAAAAATTTTTTTTTTACCAACAAATGAAGAATATCATGAGACTAGAGATGTGACAAAGAATTACACAAAAGTGATTCTTCTTTTTATAGAGTAAAACATACTTTTAATAATAGCAATACAAATACCTGTTACTGTTGAATTGCTTTTCTTTTCTGGGATTCTTACTCCCCCACTCCAACCTAATTATTCTCTCCTCCAGTTAGTATTGAAAGGCTGGAATTAAAAAAGGAAAAACATGATCCCAGTATGACTCCTTAGTCACAGCTAACTTATGGAATACCATCTTCTTTTTTCCTTGGACGATGTATGCATAAAATGTGTGCTGTGCAGATCATCAAAATTTGTTCTCAATTGTCATTTTGTTCTTTCACCAATCTTTTTGTATTGATTGTTTATCTTGACAGTACATGCTTTATTTGAGTATTATTTTGTAAATTGTGTTTTTTTCTTTGGCACCTTGCATAGCATGTTGTGCTTCAATAAACCGCATCACCCTTCATTGTTCTGGCTTGGGTACATGTTGTCTACCTTTGTTTGGTTTTGGATTTTGTGTGTGTATGTGTGTGTGAAATTTTACCTTTTAAAGCTTCTTATGTTGCAAAGAGTGGGCTCAGAAAGAACCCATGAAACACATATCCCACTTGCTTAGAATGCACAGGTTGTGCATGCATGAATGGCTGTCTAGTTTGTTGTCTATGGTCAGATCAGATATAGAACTTCACAGAAAGTTGCTGCACATACAGTGGTAAAAAAGAAGGGTCTCTCTTCCTTCTTATAATCACTGGAGGACAGACCCCATTCCCAGGAACAGTCTTGATCTCTGTGTTGGGAAAGACAACTGTCTGTCTAGGACAGGAACATTCTGTGATCTCTGTGATTAAGATGATCACCTGAAGTCCAAGAATTCCAGATGCTCATTATGAGCCAGTGAGCTATTGACCCTTGGCCCCTCCCAGGGGAGGAAACACATAGTGAACTGAGGTTCCCATTTAGGGACAATCTGCAACCTCGCAAGATTGGTGACCTTGTGACTGAAATTAGCAAATTGAATCTTCCTTTGAGGTAAGAGCAGTTATCTGAATCAGAAAAAAGTTGATATGGGCCCATTCGTCAAATATTCATAACTGGAATAGTTTTTAAATAATCACTGGTCACTGGTCATCCACCAGTCACCACGCTTCAAACACCAGCTACCATCACAGGGTTTTGAATATCAATCTGATGACAAGGGTAGGGTTGATACCCCCCCCCCTTTCTGGGACATGAGTCTTCCTCTCCACCCCAATTGTGCCATTGATGTCCCTGTAAGGTAGGGTGGATGTGACAGGCCATGGACCTATGGACCTGCTTTGTTGCATCAGGTCTTTTGCAACAAAAAGAAGCAGGGCCACTCCTCATTCACTAGATGATCTAAAAAAGTATCAGTGATCCCATTTGCCTTAGAGGACCAATAGTAGGGGTTAGTCTTCTAGAGTGTGCTTTGCGACAATGGCAACCCCATTTATATGTCTCTCACTCTGGAGAGAAAAACTTGGTAGGAGCAGACTCATGATGATCATGTCATTTCTAACATGCTGGGCTGAGATGAGTTCTCAGAGGAACAGGTGGCAATGGTCCCTCCCCTTCCACTTGGGTCCTCTGCTCCTTCCCACCTGTCGGTCCGGGTTTTGGAAGATGAGGAAGTTTGGACATTTGATATGGTGGTAAATGGTTGACTGCCTCCTTCCTCCATGTACGCATTCACACTTTTCAAAATAATTTCATGTGTACTCCACAAAGACAGGGACATCACTACTCTGCCCAACCTTTTACATCCCAGCCCCAACCCCGATAGTCATGGTGCAGCAACATACTCAACCTGTTGGTAGACAAGTCCAAGAGATTAATACAGAGGACGGACCTGCTGTTGCAGGGCAGGGGATCTCTTTCCCACAGATTCTCCACCTTCATGTTTGGTTCATCTCAAGTGATTAATCCACCAGGGCCACTTTTCAAGCAAAGTTGTCATCTGCATTGTCCAGGCTAGGAAGCCATCTCTTTACAGGGCATATGATGCAAAATGGAGAATCTTAAGTAACTGGTTTAGTAGCTCAACTTTCTATTGAGATCCCCGGGCTTTGTTGTATCTGTGCTGTGGATGATAAAGATAGGATTCTTTGCTCAGCTAGGTCGTTATGGTTTTCTTTTACTTCCTCGAAAGGGAGAAAGAAGGATTGGAAGCACCTCATTTTGCTTCTTAAGGGTTTCTCTGATATTTCAGCAGCCACCATTTCCATATGGATTGCACACATTATCAAGAGAGCTTATCAGCCCCTCACTGAGAGAGAGCTTCTGTCATGAGAATTAAAGCCCATAAAATTAGGACTGTTGCTACATCTTCAGCCTATGGTAATTGAATTACTCCTCTTAGGATGATATTGTGGGAGTTACCTTTTAGCAGTCTCACTTTACCTCCTTTCCTTTTATGTTAGATCTGTAGCATATCAGAGTGAAATGATTTTTTTTTCTTGGCCCTATAGTGATAGTACAATATGTGACCCATCCTTCTACGAACTTACAGTAGTGAATACTCCGACCATATCGGTAGGTACAGTAGTTTTATTTACCAGAATAGTAGTAGTAATTTACCAGTAGTTTTATTTACCAGAATTGTTGAGGCCGTTCAGTAGTAGCTAGTAATGTATTACTGCTATTAGCATTAAAATGTAGCCCTTTTGAGGATGCATGTAAAACTAAGTTTAATTATGCAGTACACACCTGCTGCTATTAAAAGATTCTCTCCCACTCCATTCTGATGTCCTGTACTCATGACAAAAAGTCAAAAGATGATGGTATTCCACATGTTGGCTATGACTAAGGAATCAAATTGTGGTCATGTACTGTTCTGGCCCTCCAGTACTAATTGAGGAGTGTATAATTAGCTTGGACTATGAGTCCAGGAAAGGAAAGCAGTGCAGTAATAGCAAGTAAGTGTTACACAGTTAAAATTAGTTCCCCCAACCCCTACATTTTATTGGACGTTTAATTGACTGATTAATTTTATGTTTTATTGTTGTTTTTTGTAAACTTGTTATACTCTCATTATGTAATATGGGAGAGATATTGCTATCACTATGTTGATCTGTCTGTCTGTCTGCCTTATTTCTTGTATCAGATCATTACACACTGACCATTCAAGGTATTTCAACCAAACTTAGTACACCTGTCAGGCAGGTTGCTTAGAGGTGGCTTTTCATACTTAGATTTTTTTGCATTTAGTATTTTCTATGTTACCTTGGAAAGAACATGTAGTGTGGGTAGTATATATATATTGACAGCGATACACTTCAGTATAAAAATGGAGAGTGGTGGATCATAGCATACTCTAAATAAGAGTCATTGCATTAGTTGAGAACTGGGGGGATATGTAATTTCTAGACAATTGTTTTTATGATATTCAATCAGTTATCTGTTAAAAGTATTACAGTACAAGTTTGGAAAATCCTTTGAGAATGAGTTGTTCATAATAATTAAAAACTAAACTTTTTGTCTGCATCTGTGTGAATTTCATGGACTTGATGCAGATTTTATAAGAACGACATTAAAAATAAAACTGCACATACTATACATGCAGATTACAGGGAAAACATTTCAGAAAATATTAGAGATATAAGCCAATGTTTATATTATCACAGTAGCATGCGTCTGGCATAAATTATATTATAGCCATTGCTGTTTGTTTTGCAGAGATGGTGGTTTTGTTCCAAAACAGAACTTGGTAGTGAATAAACCGTCAGATGATGTGAAGCTTCAGAATCATCTGTTGTCAGCACCAGTCCAAATCATGCACATCATGGGAGATCTCAGTCCAAGGGAGAGGTAAGTTCTATCTGAAGAGGAAATTTTAATCCAATAGTGACAAGTTTCATGAAATTTTGAAATAAACCAGAGTGTGCCATGTGGAATGTTGATGTCAGACTGGATCCAGTTAACATGACATGATGTCACAAATAACATCATTGTGTCTTGAAGATGTTCAGCATTCATTGATAGACAGGCTTAGTGTTGTAATGAACTCAGTATCCAGAGAGAATCAGCTGATTCACATGGAATAGTTCATTCTGTCCTTGGTCTAAAGTAAAATCTTTACCTCAGGTGGACCAGTTTGTGATGATGTGGAAACCAAGCTTCCAACCATGGTTTTGATAGTTCTGACAGCCTGGGCACTTCATGCTCTTACGCTCAAAAGGAGTGGTCTCAGTGCATACACTTTTCCCCAACCTGTCTGATTCCCAAGGTCTTGCAAAAAGCAAGGGAATCTGGGTATAGTCTTATCCTAATTGCTCCTCTAAAGTAATGAAAAATAATGGATTTTAACAACCTCCTGAATCAAGCAGCAGAGATTCCCAGGAGGTGAATGCCTTCTTGCCTGCTGAAACAACTGTGCATTCAAGTTTTTAATTCCAACCCAGAAATGCTGAACCTTCAAGAAGGCCTATCTTAAAGCTGTGAAGGGGAAATGGAGTTCTCTCTCAGTCATGCATACAGAGAAACATCTTGTTCATAAATGCCTTGGTACTGCAAACAGCTAACTTTCTTCTTTGACTTTTTATTGAGAAGCTTCTTTGACTTTTCAATGAGATGTTAGCTCCAAGGACATTCAGGATCTGCAGTTCTATGATTTTAGACAAGTTTTACATGAGCCAGAACAAAGACCTCTTCAACCTTCATGTGTTACAACTCTTATGGTCATAAACTAGGTATCAGAAAAGAGTGAAAACCAAGTTTTGTAAACTTCAACAGATAATTTATTTCTTAGAATACAAAGTGAAAATTTAAAAAGAACTTACTGTACTTTGAATTAAATCCCAAATAGTCCTTAAAGTTCTATCACAAGTCCATACATATGAAGTTCCAGTTGAATTCCAGTGGTGTTCTAAATAAATTCCAATAGCAAATGTGTCGATGTGTCTGTAGTCTGAAACATACTAATGTGCCAATGGCCTGGAATGTGGTGATGTGTTAAGTCTTGTGATTTGTCACAATAATATAATCCAAAATGTCTTTGTCTGAATTCGCTATAATTTCAGATTAGTTTTTGTCTAAGAATATTATTGAGCACTTTGATGTTGTTGTTGTTGTTGTTGTAGGGTTTAATGCCATTTTTCATCACATGATAGGCTGTACATGGCGGCCAGTATTAATGGTGGAGGAAGAACCCGGGAAAACCCCGGAAAGAACCACCGATCCATGAGAAGCTGCTGGCAAGCTTTCTCACATACCCGCATTGGCTGAGCTGAAGACTCCAACCCACACAGACAGAGCACTTTGTAATTGCAGTGAAATAATTTGAATAAATTAATCCAGCCATGTTAAAAACTGATCACAACAATAAGTCCGATTCTACTTCAGATGTTACGGCAAGAATGAATAATCTCAATGTAAACCAGATCTAGGTCACAATTACCATTTTCTGAAAATACTCTTCACCTTAATAGGAAATTTCCATTCTGGAAAACTAATATTTCAGCATAGCCAGGTAAATTTCATTTGAACAAGTGAAAGATTTGCAAACCATATGTATTTATATCAGTATTTTACAACTATTTATTATTTGTTTCGTAATGAGATATTGAAATATATCATTGATAGAATAATGATATTGTCACAGGTGCATCATCACTTTTGGAACTACTTTCTTTTTTCCATTTTGGAAGTATATCTGCCCTAATGTATGTTATTCAGAACTGTATTTCCATATTTAGGCCTTTTCCTTCTCTCTCATTCCCCCAACCTTCCTCTCTCTCTCCCCATCAAAATTAATAAATCTTAAATAGTGTTAAGACTGTTGATACTCTAGTATACATTTATGTAATTAATGAGAAGTTGCCATCATGAATGCCTACAAATGAACCCTACAATATAAAGTTGGCTTCATTTATTAACTTTTTTTATAATAAGTTTTCCACATGAATCATGCAAATTGTCAGTGACTGAACTTACATGACCAGTTGCTACTTGACATACTGTTTCACCCATACAGTATTGCATATCTGTCACACTCAAATACAAACAGCACACATTTTTAAGAAAGGAAAACTCTTGATTTTATTAAATAATAAAACTATTTTTATTATTTAAACTGTCATCACAATTGTAATCATGTCTACAAATGATAAAGAAATAAGGCATATATTAATGCTGTATTAAGTGACAATCAAATTTTGGTGCAGCATCAGTTACCGAAATATTCTGCAAGCCTGTTGACACACACAAATTCAGATTTGAATGCAGAAATAAACAAAAAGAGCAACCAATAGTGAACTTAGAATCATTAAATTCTGTTGTTCATTGATATTACACTCTGTTGTCTGTTGAACCATTCTGTCATGTTCAGTAAACCAACCAATCAATATTCACTGTATCAATCTGCACAAGAACTATGTTAACGAAAATAGAAATCTCATCATTTTAGTATGAAAACATTCATTCATTAGTAATCAGATACTGGTAATAATTCCTTTCTACTCTGGACACTTCATCTCAAGTTCATCAACAGGACCCATAAGAGCTCTGAAGTGGTATTTCAGGAAGATCGAGGCATTGCATCAGGGAAATCATACCCGAATTTGCCTTCAAAATACAGGAAGAATGATATATCAACAGAGAAGCTTTCATCATGAATAAAGTGGGCTATCTGTTCCACATATCAGACTAAACCCATATCAATGAGTTTGCTTCACATATCAGACTAAACCCATATCAATGAGTTTGCTTCACATATCAGACTAAACCCATATCAATGAGTTTGCTTCACATATCAGACTAAACCCATATCAATGAGTTTGCTTCACATATCAGACTAAACCCATATCAATGAGTTTGCTTCACATAGCACAAAATTAGGACATTCAGCACAAACATTGCAGATGAGCGAAACTGTTCTCTAACTGTAATTATCCATGGGATGAAGATCTGAGTACATTTCTCCAGTTTTTGTCCAAGATCTTTCATCCTAAAAGGCTCAGTTCAGTCTGAAAGAACTTTATCCCGCTATGCAAAACATTACCTTTCCAGCTCATTCAACAGTTTCATAAAGATATGACTTTTTTGCAACTTCCGCTGGATTAGAAAGATGGAAATTGTTTTCCCATTTCATGCTGCTCCCTGACATGTAGAGTCTGTTTTCCAGTTGTGTTATCTAGAAGCTTTCTTGCATACCTTAGGGAACCAGAGATGGTCTCTTTGAGATAAGGGGGTGTATCTCCCTCCACCTCTTACCTATTCTCCTAAGGTATCTTGATTGGGAAATGTATTTGAAGAAGAAATCAATTTTTTTCTGGTTAAGTATGGTTCTTCTATAATACTTACCCAATCATAATACACATACACACTCCCAGCCTTCCCGCAGTTAAATCCATATAGACAGCATGCCTTCTGCTCCAGTAGTAACCGATGAATTCACTGGATCTGGCACCAATCCCCTGGCATCAAGGGGAGATCACTCTAACTGCCATCTAGGTAGGCAGGTGACTTTTAGTTTTTTAGCTAAAAATTTTCACTTGGGATTTGTGAGGTAGTAGTAGTTCTCCTAAGTTATTATGGTTAGGTAAGAATTATTGAACAAAACATTTTACTAGAAAAAAATTGGTTTACAACATATGCGGCTAGGACGTTGAATAACATTGTTGCTAAAACATTATTTTATGTTTTGCCCCATGACATTTTATAATGTTACTCTTCATGGAACCTTAGTGGTTTATTGTCATAATTAATTATTTGAATTAAGGAAACAATAAAACAAAACTGGTCATGGATTTTATGTGTTGTGTTGTTTAGTGTAAATAATTACAGTGTAAAGAAGAAAGTGGAGGTCCAGAGGACATTGTGTTGTTTCTGATGAGAAAAAAATATGGGCAGTTGATGTATGGATAATAAGTGTTTTAGAGGGCTGTTTGTCATTGCAAACAAACTTACTGTTACAGAAAATTCATTTTAAAACTAAAATTAGACTTTCAGGTGAAAGACTTAATTGTCTTGATACTCTTGCATGTTTCTTCATAGTACATGAAATTTTTTAAAAAATCTGACCAAAGAAATGAAACAAGTTTGAAGTCATCAACTGTAAAATTATGTTTTATCATTCCAGGTTAGGCACAGAGCAAGATGAGGCCATACTGTGTACACTAAAAGTAGATGTCAATGGAGTGTTGAGCATTCACCCAGACTTCAACAGAGGACGCTCACCATATGTTGTGGAAACTGCTCACATGGGGAGAGGTGGGTGTATTTTTAATTCCAGCTTTATCTGATTGATATTAATTGTAGAACATTTTCTATGACCAGGTAACCTTTTATGGCCCTAGTCAAAGTCTGGTCTGCATTCAGTAAGCTGATGTTAGACACATTTAGCACAAATAGCAATCTCTTGCTAATAAAAAGCTCCCCTGTTTTGAAAATTTCCACATGATGGAAAAATACTTGCATGGAGTTGGCATAGCTTTTTATTTTCTGATTTTTAATTTGTGCCCTTCAAATGTTAGTAAATGAACATTACTTGGCCTTGGAAAATGCTTGTTAGAGCCGTACATCAAGTAAATAGGTCTAAATACACATCAGATACACAGCATTTAAGTAATTTGACAATGTGTTTAGGTTTTCCAAGCCTCATTTTAAATGTCTTGGCAGCCCTTTTGAGTGAAACAAAAGTTGCAAGCTTCCTCTCTTGACTGTTAACTTTTGTAACCTAGCACTATTTACTGGCAGCTCATACATTATGGTTGCTTGCCTAATGCCACCTAACCAACTCTGATGGAGGAAACTGGAGAGCTGGACTTCCCTGACTTAAACTTTTTCCCTCCCTGCAGAGCACATGTCATCTAAAATTCTTTGCCATCATACTTGTCCTTGAGCAGACTTGTTCATTTGTTCCCAGGTATATCGAACTATATTTTCTTCAGCATCCACTGATATTTTCCAGGCATTCCTGGGTCTGCCACTTCACCTTTTGCCCTGGGGGTTCCAGTTCACTGCCTGTCTGGTGAAATTTGTAAAGGGTTTTGTAGTATGGCCCTTTATGTGTTATTTATCATCTGGTGTCCAGCACAGTTGCTATTTTCAGCTTGTTCTCAAGCATAGCCAGACCAGTTGCAGCAAAAATAGAAAAACCTACATATCTCTAATCAAGAATTGATACTTTCTACTTCTTCTTAAACACCACCTGTCCATTTTTGACTAACCTTAGATAGTGCATCCTGACAGAATGCCTTTCAGTTTTGTACAAGTTTGTGATCTGCCTTCAAGTATGGCTAACATTACTAAAAAATAGAAGAAACTAGAAACAACTTCTCCAAAATGGATGAACAGAATTTGATCAAATTTGACAGAAAGCATCATGGATTAGAGACCATTCATATTTTTGTACAAAAAGCTGATTTGCTTTCAAATATGGTCACTGTTACTAAAAATAAAAATAAAAACCCTTTAAACATCAGAATGACTGAAAGGAATTTTACCAAACTTGACAGAAAGCATCCTCACATGAAGACCTTTCACTTTTTTTTTATAAATGATGCCAATATGCTTTAAAATGTGGTTGCTGTTGCTGAAAATAGAAAAACCTTCAGTAATTTCTTTTAGTTAACTGCTTAACAGAATTTGACCAAAGTTGGTTGCCTTTCAGATTTATACAAAAGATGACATTCTGTAATCAAATATGGCTGCCATTTCTAAGAGTTGAAAAGCCTTTACAGAACTTAATTTTTAAATTAGATGCTGAACAGAACTTGACCAACTTTGACACAAGCATCCTGATGTCACCTTTCAGTATTGAACAAGTAATGCTGATGTGTGATTAGATATGCATGAAGATACAAAAACTTGAAGAACCTTAAAACTTTTGTTTTCACAACACATGGTGTCAACAGCGCTAGTGAAATTCTGACAGAAAGCATCATACGGACTCAGATTTCTTGGCCAGTTACTCTTGCATTAAGCATATATCAGACAGATGAGTGATCTCAGGCCAGCCCCACATCCTTCATTTTATTTTATTTACTGGTTCATTTTATCTTGAGTTGCTTTTCTCGATAGGGCTTCATTACTAATGGTTTCAGGTCAGCATATTTAAGAATTCTTTGACACTTGTTGATAAATACTTGTATTTTGTCATTTATGGTCATGTATGTTGATAAATACTTGTATTTTGTCATTTATGGTCATGTATGTTGATAAATACTTGTATTTTGTCATTTATGGTCATGTATGTTCTCCATGTTTCAGCTCTATACAAAAGTACAGATTTCACATTTAAGTTAAAAATTAATAGTTTGGTAATTTCAGATATCTAACAAGAGTTCCATACCTGCTTTAGTTCCAGGAATGCTGTTCTTGCTAAACTTTGAATTTTAAGATATTGATCAATGCTAATGCTGGCTCTGGAGACCGAACTTGAAATTGTAGAGTTAGCAAGCTATCACTGTACCATCCAGGATTGCTGCTTTCCTGGGTGGTTCAGGAAAACACAGAATGAGAGAGTTGATGTATGATTTATAGACCACAAATCTCTTTTTCTTATGTGACTGCCTTTGTCTCCAGAAGAGAAACTTAATAAAAGGGTCCCTTTTTACTAATAATTCTATGTGAGAGTTGTTTCCCTTGTCAGGGATGTTGACAGGTTTATCTTGATTTTCATACAGAATTTCCAGTTAGTTTTTAACATATATCTCCATATTAATGAAATGTAATATTTGTATGTTGTCAGAAATCTTTTAGTTTAATGATGTTAATTAGCAAGTAACCACATGTATTATTGTATGATTGGACTTTTTGTCTGTTTTTTGAGTGTTTATTTAGATGGGAACTGCAGTAGCTCAGTTGGTAATCAACTCATAATCCATTGGTCATAGGTTTAATACCTGCCTGGACCAGTCAGGGTTGGATGTCTTTGTGTATACTTGTGAAAGGCACTTAGCTCCCATTTCCTCTGCATGATGTTGCCAGTGTGTTAAAAGTGCCATGAAAACCAACACACCGCTTCCAAATGTTATTTTAGACCACTTGCTTGTTTTTCAGGAATAAAATTATTTCATGCAAGCCACATAACACAATTTAAATGTCATTAGGATCTTTGTCATATTCCGTATATTTAGTGGTAATTGTCTTCATTATTTAAATGTCAAAAGGATGCCAATTGTCAGATTTATTTTTCTGTTACAGAGGTTTTTGAATATACATTAGAACATGCATCAAAGCAAATGAGTAGGTAAGTGTCCTAGCTGTTCTTATTTTATACAGCATAATAACAATCTGTGTAACATAATGTAACAATTTATTTGGACAATGTAACAATTTGTGTAGCATAATGTAACAATTTGTGTAGCATAATGTAACAACTTGTTTAGCATTTTCAAAATCATTAACTTTCTGTCTCAACATTATGTAGCATTTTCAAAATCATTAATTTTCTGTCTCAACATTATGTAAAGATCATAATAAAATATTATCTGGACTATATTGTGTAACCATAGTAACTCTCGTTTCTTCTATACAGATATCCAGAAATATATAGTTACCTTGAGAATCTATTTTGGATTGGTTCACTCTGAAATCAAATTTTTAAAGCAAATTACACACACCTCAAGCATTTGATGCAAACAAATAATATTGAATTTCTTTCCTTCTCAGAGAATAAAACACATTTTTCATGATTTCTTAGGTCCTGGCAACTTTGAGAAAATATGGCCATTACAAGGCTAAAAATATATGAAATAATTTTTCCATTTTGCAAGATGGCTAAACTGACACAATTTTATATATATTCCTGGCAACAATTATACAACACGCATATTGTTAATGAACTTACAGGGTCTATTCTAGAACTGAAAATTTACAGGGGAACCCCCACCATAAAAAACATTTTCTGACTATAGGAGGGATTTAATGAGGGAATACAGGTATGGCTTGAAAATGTGATGCACAATTTTCACTCATTCTGTTAATTTTCAGGTGTGATGTTTTAGAAATTAGTACCAGTCCTGCAAGCATATGTCTTAGAATAGACCCTTGCTTATTGCAAAAAGGTTTATGCTGTGACCATGTTGAATTCAGTTAGATAATGTGTCTGTATTGAATTTAATTAGGTTTCAAATGATATAGTAAAACTTGTCTTGAAAGACCACTGTTTTGAGCGACCACCTGTCAAGAGACACCAGATTCTCAATTTACATATTTATTAATTACATTGGCAGTCTATGTCTTGGGAGACCATGATTTTTGGAAGATGGGGTGGTCTTTCAAGATAGGTTTTACTGTACTTACATGTCATGTTTCAATACACATTTCCATGTTTAGCTACCTTAAGCAAAAAACAAGAATTTAAAATGAATACAGACATCATTTCTTGGGAAAGTAATATCTTTAAAATGATAGTATGTCATATAAATCATTCATCACATTATATTGTAACACTTAGCAACATGGCAGAGCATCATCATCAAGGAATGCAAAGGCCTTAATGTTACATGATAAATAAAAATTTAAACTGGTCTTCATCTGACATGAAATGTATGAAACTCGTGGAATAATACTATATGACACTTGCTGCAAACAACTCATGGCATATATTATTATTCAGTGAGTATATAAGTTTCATATCAAACTCTCATATAAGATTCTGTATGTAAAAGATTTTGGAAGGCATTGTCCTCAAACACTTTCCTTAAATTTCTCAACAGACAGGAGCA
This sequence comes from Megalonaias nervosa, assembly GCA_016617855.1. Taxonomy (NCBI): domain Eukaryota; kingdom Metazoa; phylum Mollusca; class Bivalvia; order Unionida; family Unionidae; genus Megalonaias; species Megalonaias nervosa. Next base: position 15,712 of record JAECUM010000713.1, read on the forward strand.
AGACAAAGAGCTCAAGATGTACAGAGAGGTGTACACCCGACACAAGGACTTCCTTCAGGCCTGTGTTGGGACGGAATTTGAAATGGTGAGGATCTATGTGAGATGGCAAGACAGAAGTATCACTTTTCTTCTGGCAGCTGTGATGGCTGAAGCAGGATCAATGTTACGGATCTGTGTACAAAATTTTGTTCCGGATTTGTGGAAAGACAGGTTTAATGGGGTATACAGTAACATGGTTTGCACATGAGATACCTCTCCCCCCCCACACACAGAAGAGCTAAAATAATGTAAATTAAAATTTTCTTTGGCACTATGCCTCAGGAGAAAGTCATGGCATCACATTTGCATCAACATTTTTCATGTTGTGGATTATTCTTTTGAATAGAAATTGGGAAAATTTGCAACTGTTAATTTGATGCTGTTAGAAAATAAATGCAACCAGATCTAGCTTATTTGAAGCTTACATTGATCATTTTTTGTAGCACTAAAAATAACACAATACTGCCTAACTCCTTTATTTCTTTGTAAATTAAGACAGTAATGGAAGTTGCTAGTGATATTCATTCCAAATACCATACATCATTTCAATGAATATATCCCACAATTACAGTTTCTTTTAAAAACTCCAGTTAAGAAAATCATCCTCTATTGTGCATATAATAATTTATTTTCCTTTTCTTCTACCTTCAGCCTCCCCCAGGTGTACTTAAGCTTCTAGTATATGGAGAGATAGGTAAGTTTATTCTTCTTTGCATCTGCCGTTAATTTTAAGTTGTTTTGTTTACTGACATGTCTGAATAGAACATGTCACTAACATTAATACAGAAATCATAAGCCTAAGTGGTTAGAGTGTCTGCCTTGGATGCTGGAGGTCACAGGTTCAAGCCCAGGCCGAGTCATACCAAAGACTTATAAAAATGGTACTATCGGCTACCTTGTTTGGTGCTCAGCATTAACAGGTTAGTGTTAGGACTGGTCGACCTGGTGTCAGGATAATGTGACTGGGTCAGACATGATGCCACATGTCTGTAGCATGATACCCCAGTGCTAGACATCACTATAAACTGACACACTGCAGATATATGATATGACTTAAATTGTTAAAGCTCCATTAAAAAAAACACACACACACACACACAAATCATAAGCAAGTATTTATAATGTATATTAATTTGGTTGTTAAATTTGGGCTCTGCTTTCTGGTTGTTATTGGGGTAACAGGATTTTTTATTGGTCATTGACAATGAGAAGCGAGATGAGTTATGTAATTCATGCAAAGCACATTAGGATTTTCTATGGACATAAAATCCCTCAAATGTGATCATTTGAACTCCTTGCCTTGTTACATATGTCACAAGCATTATTGAACTCCTTGCCCTGTTACATAGGTCACAAACATTATTGAACTTTTGCCCTGTTACATAGGTCACAAACATTGTTGAACTTCTTTCCCTGTCATGTAGGTCACAAGCATTTGCTTTGATACATGGATTTTGGCCATTTTCTTGTAGTAAATGTTGACACAGTAGATGATGAAGAGATCTGTAATATGCCCATCACTGGTGAATCATCCTCTGATGACTGAACAGATTAATTACAATGTTTGTTGGTGTAGTAAGGGGGATAAGCAGTGTATTTGTGTATTTTATGCAAACAAATTGTCTAAAGAAATGATAATACTTGATCACTGTGCCCAGAATTAGTCTTGGTCACTAAGTCATATGGTGAAATTTAAGTGCACAATCAGTGTTTTGATGATTAAGAGCATGTTGGGCATAATCTTTTGGAAATTTTAAAAATATACCACAAAGTTCACTTGTTCTTGCCTTTAAAAAACAATCTCCTAACTGTATCATTCTGAATATAAAGGGAAGATGGGACATATCAGATAACATATTTAAGCATGTATAGCGAACACCTGAACTGCTGGTGTATTATGCAATGGCAGATTTGTGACTGTGGTGTCTGTTGTTGCAGTCACATTACAGATGGATAAATATGGTAATATACTGTTGGCGTATTTCACAGGTCAGGTGCTAGCATTTCTTCATCAGATGCATTGCCTGATCATATTACTTTGTGAGAACGTTCATTAACTCACAAAACAAGTCCTCAGAATCAAATAAACATTAAACTCATTTTGATATGTGTCTATCCATAACAATGCTAAAAGGCCATCTTCTTGCTCAGATGGAAATCAGACATATTGTTCCCCTCGGATAGAGGGTATGGCGCTAGATTCCTTCAGTGGTCAGCTGCTACTTCCGCTTGTGCCTGGTCAGCATGCTGTCACAAGAGGATTTGCAGATACCTTCCATCTTGCACTTTTGCACCAGTTCAAGTGAGCCTTCAGAGCTTTCTCATCACAGGAAATCATCCTACACTTATTTTCTTACTGAATCTTGTTGTATCATCATCACAGATAAATACAGTTCACTTCATTTGTCTACATTGTTATAAGTTAAGCATAGTAACCTGCTGCAATGGCCAGTGGTGCTTATAATTCATATCTGTATGCAACTTTACTGTTGGTTATGTCTTGTAAATAATCTCTAGTAATAAGATCATTTTATAAAAAATTCCCTTGCATTTATCTGAATTTATTGTGACACTTCACTGAAGTTTAGCAGGGTACTTCTCTGATTGTACCTGTGTATGCCATTACATCTGTATAACCCATTGCACCTGTGCATGCCATTACAACTGTGTATCCCATTGCACTTCTGTATGCTATTACACCTTTGTATCCCATTGCACCTGTGTATGCTATTACATCTGCATATCCCATTGCACCTGTGAATACCATTACACCTGTGTATTCCATTGCACCTGTGTATGCCATTATACCTGTGTATTCCATTGTACCTGTGTATGCCACTACACCTGTGTCCCATTGCACCTGTTTTTCCATTACACCTGTGTATCCCTTTCTTTTGCTCTCCCTTATAACATAGTAACAGGCATGATTAAGCATAGAGTCTGTAGACATTAAAGCTGGCTGAAGATATTCACCCTACCTGTAGTAGAAGTGTTAGGTGTCATTCAGTCCATGCTTGCGATATTTGTGCATTCTGTTCCGAAGAGATCTGGGCAACAGTCACAGGCAAATGCTTAACCTGGGCTGTCAGGAAAACCAAGAAAAAACGCCCATAAGGATACAGATACCTTGATTATTGGTACCAATGCTGCCTAATTTACCAACATTTCCTTATCTCAGTTACTCGAGGCAGAATGTTCACCAATTCCTATGTGAATCTGGTAATCTTTGCCTTGTGGGACCTCCCACACAGTTTTGGTTCTGCCACTGCCTACAGTAATACATCCTGGTCGTGCCAGTACTGTGTAGACTGCTGGCCAAGTGCTAGTATGATATGGCAGCCAATATGGACTAGTCCTTGACAATCCATCACCACATATCTCCACATATAGACAACAGTACTGGAAGTGGTGATCAGTCCCTCGATATGCAGTACTGAACTTTGGCACCAGACATCAGTTGGCTCCAGACCATGTTGACCCAAGCAATGGCACAGTATTTTTACCACTGGGTTTGGGAATGGTGACCTAACTTCCCAGCAAAACTAGTTCAGGACTCATCATGCACAAAGTGTTTAGCACCCAGTCATGTCACTTCTAGTCACAGTTCTGTTGCAGATACCAAGCACAACCAGCACCTGGGTTTTTTATAAATCATCCAAAAGCATCTTCAGAACATGTTCTTCAACCCTTCCACACTGCCGAGAGCTCCCTTCCCTTTAGATGTCCCCAGAGACCCAGGCAAGACAAACATCCTGCAGCAGGAAATAAACATTCTTCACTAGAAGGGCATTAGAGATCATTCACTACACAAACTCACTGGAAATTTAATCCGAACTTTTCCCAGTTCCTAAAACCAAGGGCAAATTAGGACCAGTCACAGATCTAAACTCTTGCAACCAACACAAGGGAATCCATGTACAGACTAATCTGATCGCTATCCTCAAGTGGAAAAAATCATGGGATAATGACCTCCGTAATCTAGCAGCAGAGATTCCCAGACAAATCCTGTCTTCTTGCCTGCTGAAAGAACTAATCATGTGGGATTTTAGTACCAACCCTGAAATGCTGAACCTGCTTACCCGGCTCATATCAAACAAGCTGTCAGAAGATTTCTGTGAACAGGTGGTGGATAGAATTGCTTGGGCAAGAAGGCTGACCACTTTGAAAGCCTATGAGAGGAAATGGAGTTTTCTTCCAGTCATTTTTAGCCGATAAAGATTCTTTTTTTAAAGCCTCTTACCACAAATAGCTAACTTTCTGTTATGACTCTTGAGGAATTGTTAGCTCCCATCACAATCAAGGGATACCTTGACATGGTTTCAGATGTTTTGCTATCATGGAAGGGAGGACATAGACCTGAACAAAAATCTCTCTGATCATCTAGCAAATTTCAACTCATGGCATACTTCAAGCTTCTGTCCACAGCCTCATTGTCTTGGATTTTGTATACAACCTGCTTCTCTGTCAATCTAGCTACAGCAGGGAGAATCAGTGAAGTTTTGTGCCAAATCGGTAGACCTAAACCTGCCTGCAGTTTGCAATGATAATTTGGTACCTGTTAAGACCAAGTGCCTACTTACGGGAAATTAGTCCTTTGTCTTGGAACTGTTGTTGTCTTTTGACCCTTCTTCCCAGCAGCATATGTAGGACAGGCAGTGAAGTGGCATCTGCCTTTGTCAATGCAAGAAGATGATGTTTTGTGTTTTTATTGCTAAAAACAAGCAAAACCTCACTTGATCTTGTCACTCAGAGAAGGAAGGGACAATATTTTCACTTAAGGTCTGTCTTGGATCTATTGGGGTATCTGCTCAGCCTTCAAGGAACTAACCAAAGCCAGAAGAATTTTGTACACATATTGGCTCATGAAGTTGAGGCAGTAATTATCAGCATAAAATTTGAGTGATCATTAACCAGCATTATTCAAGCCATGGGTTGGAGGTAATATATAAGATTCTCCAGCTTTTACCTCGAAGACCTTTTATCACAAAGAGCTCAATTCAGCCAGCTGGGGACCTATTGCAACAGTATAACAGGTCACTCAGCAGTTTTGTAATGATGTCAATCACTCCACTTCCACTTGATTTCCTGGAGTGAATATTTTTTTCAAGATTGCATCTATTCATTACCTGTGTTATCTCACATGGAACTGGAAGCTGCTTTATGTAGTTAAGGATGCTGGAATCAGGACCAACTCTTGGGTAAGGGAATGTAACTACCACCTATTACCTGTTTTAATGTATTGTGACTAAGTCATGTATTTTGAAAAAGAAACCAAATTTTTTCAGTAAAATATGTTTCGTTGATAATGTTTATCTAATTATATATGGGCACATTCTGCCATGCTCTTCCATGTTACAGTCCTCAGAGCATGCACTTACGCTCATTTAATAATTGTTTTTCTGAAATAAATTTGATGCTATAAATTGAGAAGAGGCATTAGTTTCCATGTTTTCTTTTTACAGTAGTTGGCTTGTAAAAAATTGAAAATATTGATGTTTGAAAAATGCATATCTCAATTTCTATTTCAGAGTCTGCAAAAAACTTTGAGTTTGATGATCTCTACCTTCATTTCTTTGTGGATCTTCCTAAACGTGAGTACTGGTATTTTTCTTTTAAATAAGCGAATTATCACTCAGAATTATTTCAGTAAAATGCAGTGAAACCTGCTTTAGTTACATCTCAAGATGAAGGACAAATATTTATAAAGGACAACATTATGACCACTTTTTTCTTTAGGTTATTTACATATTTCACATTTATATAATGGACACATGTCCATTAATGATATGATTTTACGGTCTCTTGTTTGCCTTTTATGGGCAGGTTACTAGTTCCCAGTTAACCAGTTCACATTTGAACAATTCTAAGATTTGTGAAAATTTGGGGTTTTAACTTGTCTTGATTTTGTCTGGCGGTATTTGATGATTTAAAGTGGGAAGCAGCTGTACCTCCCACCTTCTGTATTCACCCAAGTGATAAATATGGTACTGGTAGGTCCACTGATAAGGCATATATTTCATTGATTCTTCCTGCTGTAGCTAATGCAGATGAGGAAGCAGGTCTTGTAAGCAAGGTGAGTCAATGATGCCCTCGCAAGTTGGGGCATCATGAGCGATATTCATCCATCATGTTGGAACTGTGAGTAGATGGGTCCACCAAGAAATATATTGCTGATTTTGCCTGCTGACTGCCAAAGTAGTGAATAGGCAGGACTTGTGTGATAGATGAGCCAGTTAAGCTCTTGAGAGCAGTTCAGTTCAGTTGTCGTGTTCAGCCAGGTTAAACTCCCTGAAAGGGACCACATGGGTACCGGTCCAGTATCATAGGCCAGATGAAATCCAAATAAGTAGAAGATCAGACAGGCCTTTGGTTCATGTGATAACATTTCCTTCTAGACTGACCCAGTTAGTCCTGTATTCACCATTTTAACAGAGTAATCAGGATGAAGAGACACCCAGATAATTTTGGTTCCAGTATCCTTTTTGGAATCCATGTGATTTGGATGTGTATACATGTACATTCATCCATTCCAGTGTGTAGAAAGCAGCAATTGGCAAGATTGTTGGGCCCAGGATTGGTGTGACAAAGGTTGGGACTGTTGGCATTCCACCTTGTTACTAAGATCAATTATAAGTCGATCCCATTGAGCATGTATCATATGAAACTGGGGCCTGAAAAGGCCATTCCATTTGTGTGAGTTCCTGCTTGCAGAAAAATGAGTCTGCCAAACCATTAAACTGCCTAGGATATGTTGAAACTGAATACTGAAAATTGGATTCTCATCACACCACTTTTAAAAAATTCCAAACAAGGTCAGAGTACTTATTCTGCTTTGCTGTTTGAAATCAGTCACCACAGTGAAGATATCAGGCAAAATGAGAACTTTATTCCCATGTAGGTTCACCAGCCACCAATGACAGACTTTCAAAAACAATGTCCATTTAGATGATTTGGGCATATAAATAATTATCCAGAGAGGGCCATACTCCTATATCAGTCTGAAAAGGTAGGAACTTGCTCCCCCAGCCCTCTGTGTGTGCATCCATAGCAATTGTGATTGATGGAGAATTTGGTTGTAGAGGTATAGCCAATGCGAGTCCAAAGTGCCTTCATGATGCAACTTCGAATGGTTGCCGATTGAGAGAGATGGTCTAGTTATCAAGGTTAGGTCTCCACTTGGATCATGTAATCATTGTTATGAGAGCCCATTAAAGTGACAGAGGACTAAGACGTCTGCTGCTGCAATTAGCAAAACTCAGGTGGTGAATGAATACTTTAGCAGATGGATTGCTCTAAAGAAGCATAGAACTTTCCCTTGCATGAATTGAAATCTTGTTCCAGTGGAACACATTCTAAGAGTCCAGACCTAGTCAACCAAATCTTGAAAGGGTATGAGGCCTGAGATGTTCTTGTAGACAAGAGATTGAGAGTGAATGACTGTTTGCTTAGCTCATTCCCTTGCTTTAGAGCAATAGAATGAATTAGTGCTAGCAGATGACCTAACGAAGGCATTGAAAGGTCAGTATATCATATCAACTCACCATACTACTTGTAGGAAGGCTCAGTGATGGCCTGTACTGGTAAATGCAGTGTACCTGTCTTTTTTAACACGGTGAGTACAGAGCTCTACAATATGTTTTATCTGGAAATTAGTGATAGCAGACAATAAAGCAATGATGTGTCCAGGTATAATATAATTTACAATGCAGCCTGTAGGGAGGCTCAAGGACAGATGTACATGTAAAAACATTGAAGCTTGGTTCCCAAATGCTAGGAAAGCCTTGGTATAGAAAACTCACCTGTATGTAACTGGTCATAATGGAATTATAAATATGTAGTGTTTCCTATAGGCATCCAGACTTGCACACAATAAAAAAATAATTATAGCCCATACTTACGGAGAAGTTGCATAGGCTACCAATGCAGGCAGCTAAGTGCTGTTAAATGTGAGAAGATGACAAAGTGTCAGAAAATTATAAAGGCAGAAATCTGTTGACATAGGTAGAGAGAAAAGTTGGATATAGATGGACTATACTCTCCTCAGAAGTAAAATGACTCCTCCAACTTGTAATGTATGTCTTCCAAAAGTTGATTGTGGCTTTCTGTTGTGGTGAGAGTGTGCTTCTTAGCACAAGCAGAAGTAGTAACTGATATGTTCATCAGGTTTGGTACCAATTCCAGTACCAAGGGGAGAACTGCTGAACTGCCACCAAACTGGGCAGATAACAATTAGCGTTGTAGCTAAAAATTTTAACCTGTGGCAGCTAGTTCTTCTAAGGGATTATGATTGGATAACATATTTAAAGAAGGAACTAATGTTCAAGATGATCTGAATGGAAAATAACCAACAATATATCTGAGTATTGAAGTGATTTTTAAATTTTTTGTCATTTGTATTATTATTTCAATAGTATTAGTTCCGATCGACATATTTATGTTTTACCAAAGTGTATGTTTTCATGGCACTTTGATTGTTGGAATACTAGAAACAAAAGTTTTATCTTGTTGATTTGATCCATATCAATCAAGTAGAACAAGAATTTGTGGCATTACATGTGAAGATTAAAAATTTTTGCGGCTATAGAACTCCAGATATCAGAGTAATGTTAATGAGTATAATTTATCAAGCTTGGCTAGCTAAATATTGCAATGCCAATGATTGTAAGTCATCAGACCTGTCTAGCTAAATATCACAGTAATGCCAATGACTGTATGTCATCAAGCCTGGCTAGCTAAATATCACAGTAATGCCAATGACTGTATATCATCAAACCTTGCTAGCTAGATATCACAATGCCAATGATTGTAAGTCATTAAACCTGGCTTTCTAAATAACACAGTAATGCCAGTGATTGTAATTATCAAGCCTGGCTAGCTAAATATCATGGTAATGCTGATGATTATATGTCATCAAACCTGGCTAGCTATCACAGTAATGCCAATGATTTCATGTCATCAAGCTTGGCTAGCTAAATATCACAATGCCAATGATTGTAAGTCATCAAACCTGGCTAGCTAAATATCACAATGCCAATGGTTGTAAGACATCAAACCTTGTAAGCTAAATAACACAATGCCAATGATTGTATGTCATCAAGCCTGGCTAGCTAAATATCACAGTAATGCCAATGATTGTAAGTCATTAAGCCTGGCTAGCTAACTGTCACAGTAATGCCATTGATTGTATGTCATCAAGCGTGGCTAGTTAAATAACAGTAATGCCAGTTATTGTATGTTTTAAAGTCTGGCTAGCTAAATTTCTCAGTAATGCCAATGATTGTATGTTATCAAGCCTGGCTAGCTAAATATCACAGTAATGCCAATGATTGTATGTCATCAAGCCTGGCTAGCTAAATATCACATTAATGCCAGTGATTGTATATCATCAAGCCTGGCTAGCTAAATATTGTTTAATGTGTTGATCATAATTGATACAAGTACACACAGGTGCACTAGGAGCTGTGCTACTCAATGTGAAAATGAACTACCATTCAATCACATCCATGCTCATGTTAAATGTGTTTGTGTTGGCTGTGTTAGCTGGTCTCCTTTGGTTAATTTTGTTCAGTTTCAGTGCACTTAATATCACCCTTCAAACTCAGAAATACCAATTCAAGAGAAGCTAACAAATTCTTAGTATGGTAAATGTCATGAGACCAGTATGTCATGTGCTGTTTGTGCTACTCTTGTCGAACTTTCTTGACTTCACAATATTTTGACAATAACACAAACTAGCATGATTGAGTAAAACCACATGCAGTAGACAAATTAAACTTGATTAGCATCTTTTGTATGCATTTCAAGAAGACCTCCTTAGAATTTCAAGTGTTTAATTTTTACACTTGAGGGGACAGCAGAGACATAAAGGATGTGCTATACCAAGCATGTGTTAAACCACTGTGTCATCAAAGCAACCTTTTTTGTAGTCTATATGATTCAGGTTTTCTTAGTTGCATTTAAAAGATTGTGGGATTAAGCATATAGTTCTGCAAGCTTGTGTTTTTAAACAGCCATGGATGCATTTGATTAATTAGATGAACTTTTTCTGGAATTTGTTTGGATTTCTATGATGAGAACATTTAGCTTTGTGGAAAAGATGATGTCACACATTTCAATTTTGAACATTTATTGTGCGAAAGTTACAAAAGTTTCATTTCCTCAATAAAATTTTGTAGGATATACCAGTTTAGGCAACAAATCTTTTTACAGAGTTAGTATTGCTAAATAATATACACTGTGTTTTATTCATGTTCACATTTTTACAACTGTCACTTTCAGATTGGTCAGCAGAAAGGCATCAGCAGTTGTCATGGGTAACACAAACTTGTGTCTCCAAGGTGGAAGAAAGGGTAAGCTGTCTTGATCCTGAGGGAATTGTTTTCTTGTTATTAATTGTTTTACTGCCAGATTTTAATGGCAACATCACAGTTATAGCCATAAATTCTATGTTTGTGGCCTTAAAACTGCCCTTAATTTCCTCAAATACTAAATTATGAGATTTTAAACACATACAAAGACCTTTTAGGAAATCTGTGCAGAATTTGTCAAGAATGAAAAATATTGGCTGGTTGTTACCTACATTCCAGTATTTGTTTAAACATACTTAAATATGTGTCTGTCCTCCCATTTGATCTATAACTTATCTATGTCATACCTTTTGATATCAAACTTGTACTGTGGGTACATCCTATGTTGAATGTGCATTGTTCATCAAAATTGGACAGCACTGAATTACTTGGGATGGTGATGTTTGCACAGACTCCTAATGGAACATATCAGAACTAAGTGATTGTGATCAACTTTCCAAGACCTGTTGAATATTGCTAAATGAAAATTATTTGTATCTTATTCCAGTACTTTGTCACCCATTGATTTTAAATTGTGTCTAAGGTCTAATTCCACTACCTTCTCAACTAGCCACCAAACTTGTAGATGCATCTTCAGATGAAGTTGTATCTCACCAAAAAAGTGCCACTATGACCTGTTTTCCTGATTTTTTCCCTTAATATTACTTAGATTTTGTGCCATGACTTATGTTGCAAGACCCTTTCACCTAAAGCCACCAAGCTTAAATTTACAATGTGTCTTGGGAAAAAGATAAGCTGCATGCAATGGTTTTAATGAATACTGCTTAAAGGATACTGACATGGCACAAAAACATGGGTATCTTGTTAGTTCTGGTCACTAACAACTCAGTCTTAGAAAGCTATTTTTATTTGTTCCATCTGTCGATACAATTTTTCTTGACTGTCATATTTTTTTTATATTCCACCATGAATACAGTAGTGCAAGGTAGTTTTACACTTTTCTGTCAGTACGTATGATCATCTAGTTGAACATTGTATCTCGGTCATTTTTTTCCATTTTTTGATGGGTTTCATGAACACAATAATTCTGGTTTTATTGAACATTCATTTGTGAAAGTAAAAAAATTTGAAGAAAAAAATCATGTACTGTTATTGACTTATTTGACATTCAGTGCAGAAGCATCATATTAACTTTGCTTCACTGTCAATATACTCTCAGAAGACCTTTAGTTTACATTTTTTAATGGATTTTTTACTATTTTTTTTTTACTCTTATATTTTGTTAATACACACTGTGCTGAATTTCAGCATTTTTACCTTTAATGTATTACAGTGTAGTTCTTAATGTTTTTAAATTTATTTGAAATGGTTTGTGCAGTCCTTCATGTTACATTTTTCGAACTCTACTTTGAATTGGCAACATATACAGTACTATATAGCTATTATTGTGCTGCAGTGCTGTTAAATGCATGCATACATACATACATATGTACATACACACACACATACATACATACATAACATATATATGTTCCTACATACCTACCTACCTACATACATACATTCATACATATCTACCTACCTTCCTACCTGCCTACATACATACATACATACACACACATACATACCTTCCTACATACCTACCTACCTACCTACATACATACATATCTATATACCTACCTACCTACTTACCTACCTACCTACCTATCTAGCTACCCACCTACCTACATACATACCTACATACCTACTTACCTACCTGCCTACCTACCTACCACCACACATACATACATACATACATACATACATACATACATTTCTTGTACAGTTTTGTAGAATAATATGTATTGATTATTAAAAAAGGGGTATTATTTGAGCGTCAGCCTCCTTGTCTGTTAAGAAAGAAAACAGAATTTGTGTGCTCATGAACTATGCTTTTATGTATGAATGTTGATAATTATCCTTGCCTCCCTCAAATATACCCCATATTCTTTATCGCCAATACTTTCTCTATTCTGTCGTTTTAAGTAGATGAGAAGGATTAATAATGTATTATTAATCAAGTTTGCTTTTGCAAATTTAAACTGCATTATTACATTCAGAGTAGTTTGTTTCCTTAACTAATATTTTGTTCTTATTTTTCTTTTGTTTTTATTCAGGATGATGTAATGCACTTCAGTTTCCCCTTTGACTTTGAGCTATTTTACAGGAAGGAAAATGAAGAAGGTATTGTGCCTGATATAGTTCCTTACTGATGTGTGTATGTGATGAAGAAAACTCAGGTTGGTTTATCTGAAAGTATAGCTTGATATTTTTCTTCAGATGTGTGCAATGCATAGTACTTCAGAAATGTAAATTTTCCTTCATGCTGAAACATTTTATCTTTCTGTTTCTATTAAAATTTACTGACAAAGTTCAGGAGCATTTTGTAAGAAGCATCAGGGTCTAAACTGTTTGTTCTGACCTACAATTTAATGTGATTTTTTTTCTTAAATTCAGAGTGTACAAGTAATAGACACAATTTTTTTCACCTCTCTCTCTCTGTCTCATTTGGATAAGTTGATTGCCAATATTTTGGCAGGAGGGGCTTTATATAAGTTGGAGAACATGTAATCCAACACCATGTGATAATAATAATAATAATAATAATAATAATAATAATGACTTTATTTAAAGAAGAAGCTATATATATATGTATATAATGCACAATTTTTACAAGATAAGGTGTCTTTAGACAACAAATGCTGTTACAAACTCGACAATTGATCTACTGCTACGATAAAATATGTATCTTATCTCCCTCAAGAACAGAGAAAGATATTCTGCAATGCAAATATCATGCCACACCTAGAATATTGTTGTTCTGTCTGGGGTAACAGTGGTATAGAAAATCAGGAAAGATAGAACAACAATATTCTTGGTGTGGCATGATATATGCATTGTAGAATATCTTTCTCTGTTCTTGAGGGAGATAAGATTTTATTCTGTTCAAGAGATAAATCAGTGAGTTAACTTTTTTAATGACCTTATCAGCTTGTATTTTCCAGCACAAGATCTGGTCTATCATAATGCCAAGTAGCTTTTCGTTTTCAGACTGTTGTATATCCATTCCTTTTATCATTACTGTAAAGAAGAAGCTCATTTGGTCAATTGACCAATCTTTCATGAGGCCTTTTACAATTACAATTGTATATATATATATATATATATATATATATATATATATATATATATATATATATAATGCACAATTTTTACAAGATAAGGTGTCTTTAGACAACAAATGCTGTTAAAAACTCGACAATTGATCTGCTGCTACTATAAAATATGTACAAGGTTTAAGGATGAGTACATACAGGATTCATACAAATAGTAGCAGTGAACATGTGTAAAACATTATAGGTGAGTACAAAATAACATTGCTGTAAAAAAAGTAGTATTACTGAATTAAAATCATACAAATGATTGTTTCTGTAGATGTTGACTAAGAAACTTTTTAAAAGCTTGGCATGTGTCAGCTGACTGGATTTAAGGTGGTATGGAATTCCATAGTTTGGCTCTAGAAAAAGCAAAACTATTCTTTTAAAACTCTGAATTTGGTTTAGGTAAGTATAACTTGTTGTTTGAGATGGATCTTAGTTCATACATATGTACATTTTTAACAAATTTAAAATGACATTTAAGATAATCAGGAGCCAAACCATGTAAGGGTTTATAGACTTGTAAACCCTTCTGAAATTGGGTTCTCTGCTGAAATGGAAGCCATTTTAGGGTTTTAAAAAGATTTGTTGATGGTGTATGTAAATCAGCATCAAGAATAACTCTAGCTGCTCTTTTTTGAAATTTCAGTAATCTTTCCTGATTTTCTATACCACTATTACCCCACATAGAACAACAATATTCTAGGTGTGGCACGATATATGCATTGTATAATATCTTTCTTTATTCTTGAGGGAGATAAGATTTTATTATGTTCAAGAGATAAAGTAGTGAATTAACTTTTTTAATGACCTTATCAGCTTGTATTTTCCAGCACAAGATCTGGTCTATCATAATGCCAAGTAGTTTTTCATTTTCAGACTGTTGTATATCCATTCCTTTTATCATTACTTTGAGATAGTTTTTCTCAGCTTTTACTCTTGCTCGACTCCCTGTGATCGTGGCTTTGGATTTGGCTGCATTTATCTTCATACCATTGTGTTCACACCAGTTATTTATTTTTATCAACTCTTTGTTTAATTTAGTGCTAGTTGATATAAGTTCAAGAACATGTAATCCTACACCATGTACGAAATCATATTGCAATGAAAGTCCCAAAGGTAGTGTGCATCAAATTTATACAAATTATGCCAATCTGCTGTAACATATGGCTACCGTTAGGGCCTCTTCTCAAGTATTGCTGAGCATAATTTGGCCAAATTTGACTGAAAGTATCATGGCATGAAGGTCTGTTATTTCATTTAAATGGTACAGATCAACCATCAAACATGGCATCCAATACTAAATACAGAAATCCCTTTAAACAACTTCTTTTCTAAAAGCACTCAGCACAATTTGACCTGAAAGTTTAATACAAATGATGCTGACCAGTGATCAGATATAGCTGCTGTTGTACAAGGTGTGGTAATTTTGCTATTGAATATGGCTGCCATTACCACAACTATAATAAGCTTTTAACAGCTTCTCAAAACCACTGAACACAAATTTGCCAATATGACAAAAAGCCTCCTTTCATAAAGCCCTATCAGTATTATACAAATAATGCTAATGTGCCATCTGACCCCGATTGTTTTCCCAATTTCATTTACATTTGGCTATTAGGCAGATGTAAGCCAGGTGTGTGATCTCAGGCCTACTTGGGCCTTTTGTTAAAATTAAGTAAATATCACCAAGAGACTGAATTAGTTTTGAATTAGATACAGAGTCCATGAAGTGTTGTTTTTTCATTTATTTTTTTTTTTTAAAATGACATTGCTACTTTGTTTAACTGATTATAGAACATTTTTAAGCATGAAGTGTTTATTTTGTGTTCTTGCAGATGAAATGCCGAGGTTTCCAACCATTCTAATAGAAGTCTTATCACTAGACTCCTGGAATAGATTCAGAACAGAGGGATATACCTACCTCACAGTTCCCAGTCAGCCAGGTAGGTCCAAGCAAGAATGCTGTATCCGCCACTGTGTGACAAACAGAGTATATTGCTGTTTATACTTGCTTACAAGTCAAGTCCAACTGCATACCACAGAGACCCAGATCTGCCTTCACATAATATGCTGCCAGATCAGGGTCTTTGTTGTTTATTTTACTGATTACTCCTGACAAACTGCATAGACCTAGATTTGCAAGTGCATTATATGATGGCGGATCTGGGTCTGTGCAGGTTGCAGTTGAACTTGATTTTTAAGCAGATATCTATGGTAACTGCTTGTTTCTGATAAAACACATTATAAAATCTTAATCAATATTTGTTGTACCTTATGAGCAGAAAATTGCAATAACAAGTTTCATGAATTTTATACAAGAAATACATGATTCTATTACACAATTAAAACATTGGAAGCAATGTAAGAGAAACATAGACTGCATATCACCCCTAGAATGTGCTTATTTTAAAGCAGAAATTAATAGAGTTTTCAACATACTAACATTAATACAGTCAAAACTTGCATTAAATTGTTACAGTTCCATTGTTCTTTACTTTGATGGGGAAGTGGGGGGAGGGGATTCAGCCAAGCATGCGATCTGCATCCTATGAATTATACAAGTTTTCTTTTACCCTGACAGTTCTAATAAATTAAACATTGGTTTGAAATGCCAGATAAAGATTCTCTCCTGTTCTAATGATATTGTTTGGCTGTTTGTGGCATTCATTTGGGACATTCATAATGTTCCAGTTTACATTCATAGTGTTCCAGTTTCAAACAATTCTTCATTTGTATGTTACCAGAGCAACAGTGGATCTTTCAAAATTTTCTTGTTCTTGGATTTTTTAATTACATTATTTAACTACTCTCTTTTTCCAGACATATCTTATTGCACAATTTGATTATTCTCCAGGGCGATTCAGGGAGAACCTAAACTGCTGGCGTCCACTTGGGACATCCATAGTGTCTCAGTTGAGACGGTTCTTTATTGGTGGCTCACCAGAGCTGGAGGATCCCACATACACAGTTGTACCATCAACATTCCAGGTACAGATTGCACTCTTGTTAATCTACCAGGGCACATGGTACTCTCTGTAATTGCTTAGAAGTCTAGTCCAACTGCAAACAACATAGACCCTGGAATGCCATTACATAATGTGCTGGCTGGTCAGGATGTCTTTTGTTGATTATACTGATTATTCCTAACAGACTGCACAGATCCAGATCTGCTAGCATGTTATGTGTTAGCAGATCTGGTTCAGTGCAGTTTGCAGTTAGACTCAACTTAAAAGTAGTAGGCATGTTAAATTAAGTGTGTTGGTGACCTTAATTGACATAGATCATCCAATAGCCAGAACTTAAATAACTACTTAATCATAAGCATAATCATTTCTTTTAAATAGTTCCATCATGTAAAAATGGATGTTTTGAGTTCACCATGAAAATGTTTTCAAAACTTTACTGTTAGATATTGAATTTATAATAAATTGTCAAGCCTAATTTAGTGGGAAGTCAAACACAACAGTCACATTTCCATCAGGGTCAACAGATTGTTAACGTTATGGTTCAAGGTTATCATGGCTTATATATCCTGAACACCTTTTTGGATTTTCTTTATATTTGGGATGAATCATCATGACACTAAGACAGTTAATTTGGTGACATACACACTTGTTTCTTTTACCTTGGGGTGAAGGTCATAGTCATAGAAAATTTGCATTCAAGTTTTTCATTTACTTATATTTCCTAAATCCCTTAATGGATTTTCTTGACTCGTGGGATGAATCATTATGGGGCTAAGACAATTCATTTGATGACATGCCTGCTTATTGCTTTGACCTTCAGGTCAAGGTTACATAGAAAAATTGTATTAAGGTGCTGTTTGAAGTTTTTCATTTGCATATATATCCTAAACTCCTTCATGGATTTTCTTCATACTGTGCATGTGTCATCTTGAAATAAAAACTATTCATTCATTGACATGCATGTTTGCTTTTTTTACCTTGGAGTCAGGTCAGTTATATCAAATGTGTGTTAAAAGTTTTGGGTTCAAGTTTATCGGTTTGCTTATATCTCCTGGATAAATCTTTAGAGATTTTTTTTATACCTGCAATGAATCATTATGAAACTAAGACAGTTCTTCTTATACACCAGCTCTCTCTCCTTTGATCTTGGGATCAAGGTCATGGTCAAAAAAAATTTGCATCAGGATTTTGGTTCAGATTAATTCATTGACCTATATTTCCTAAACCTCTTGTTGTGTTTTCTTCATATATTGGATAAATCTTTATGAAGTGAAAGCAATTTGTTCTGCAAAATGCTCACTATCACCTTTGACCTCGGGGTCATGACCATGTTATATAACAGTGCTCTTATCATGGGATAAACAAGCAGGCCCTGGCATTCTTGTCTTAAAATGTGTGTATGTTATATTGTAAAAAACTGCCAAGGACATGTGACCATGCTAATCCTTGGACAGATAGATTTTACTGTGCAAGTATAAGTACATACTGATGCTCACGTAATCACAGCATGATTCATCAATGGTGCAATGAAATTTAAAATATGCAACAATTGACAGAGCAGGTGGCAAATTAATATATTTTAGTTATTTATCAGCTGCAAGAGTTGATTGGGGCTGAAAAATTGCACAGGAACATTAAAAGATGTTTATCATGAAGAATTTATGGTTTGATTCAAATTGTATGGATTCATTAGGTTACTGTATTTATTGTGCTGAACGAGCACCCAGCTGTGAACATTGTAGTTCCAGTTCTGTCATAGATTAAGCCCACAGAACAGTGAAGGCCAAACTGTGGCATACATAAAGCCCATAGAACACACAGTACAAACTTAGATCTATCATAGATTACATCCATAGATATAATAGTTTGGACCCAGATAGGATATGTCATAGATTAAATGCATAAAACTGTAGACCCATATCATCATAGATTAGGCCCATATCATCGTAGATTAGGCCCATATCATCGTAGATTAGGCCCATGCAGCAAATGTTTTTGACTCGGATCTGTCACAGATGAAACCCATAGTATAAACAGTGTAGGCATAGGTCTTTTGTAGATGAAACCTATATAATAAACAGTGTACATGTAGATCTGTCATAGAATAAACCCATAGAAGAAATGATGCAGATGTAGATCTGTCAAAGAATAAACCCATAGAGCAAACAGTGTAGGTGTAGGTCTGTCATTGATTAAAGCCATAGAACAGTGTAGACTTAGGCAGTCATAGACTAAACCCATAAAATAAACAGTGTAGACATAGGTTTGTCATAGATTAAACCTATAGAACAAATAGTGTAGAATTATCTGTCAAAGATCATAAACAAACAGTGTCTAGACTCCACATCTATTAAAGGTTACATTAGGCACATAGAAAAAAATGGTGTAGATCAGATCTTTCATAGATTAAATAACCTCAGTGAGCAAAATCTTCACCAACATCTATGTTACACTGAATTAAGCCAATAGAACAGTGTAAACCCATATCAGTTATGGATTAGACCCAGAACAGTAAATCCAGATCAGTCATAGATTAAGCCCACAGAACAAACAGTGTAGGTCCATATCTGTCGTACATTAAACCCATAGAACAGTGCAGACCAAGACCTGTCATAGATTAAACCCATAGAACAAACAGTGTAGACCAAGACCTGTCATAGACTCAACCCATATGAAAGTGTAGACCAGTGTCTGTCATAAATTAAACCCATAGATCAGTGTCGACCAAGACCCGTCATAAATTAAACCCATAGAACAAACGGTATAGACCAAGACCTGTCATAGACTCAACCCGTATGAAAGTGTAGACCAAGGTCTGTCATAAATTAAACCCATAGAACAAACAGTGTCGACCAAGACTTGTCGTAAATTAAACCCATAGAACAACAGTATAAACCAAGACCTGTCATAGACTAAACCCATATGAAAGTGTATACCAAGACCTGTCATAAATTAAACCCATAGAACAAACAGTGTAGACCCATATCTGTTGTGGATTAGACCCAGAACATTGTAAACCCAGATCAGTTATAGATTAAGTCCACAGAGCAAACATTGTACACACAGATCTGTCATTGATTAAACCCATAGAACAGTGTAGTCCCAGATCTGTGATAGATTAAACCCATAGAACAGTGTAGACCCAGATCTGTCATAGATTATACCCTTAGAACAACGATGATCCAGATCTGTCAGATTATACCCATAGAACAGTGTAGATCCGGATCTGTCGTAGATTATACCCTTAGAACAACGATGATCCAGATCTGTCATAGATTATACCCATAGAACAGTGCAGTCCCAGATCTGTGATAGATTAAATTCATAGAACAGTGTAGACCCAGATCTGTCATAGATTATACCCATATAACAGTGTAGATCCGGATCTGTCATAGATTAAACCCATAGAAAAGTGTAGATTCAAATCTGTCATAAATTAAATCCATAGAACAGTGTAGATCCAGATCTGTTGTAGATTAAACCCATAGAACAGTGTTGATCCAGATCTGTCATAGATTATTAAACTCATTGATTAAACAGCATAGACCCAGATCTGTTGTGGATTAAGTCCACAGAACAAACATTGTACACCCAGATGTGTTACCGATTAAACCCATAGAACAGTGTAGATCCAAATGTCAGATTAAACCCATTGATTAAACAGTGTAGACCCAGATCTGTCATAGATTAAACCCATTGATTAAACAGTGTAGACCCAGATCTGTTGTGGATTAAGTCCACAGAACAAACATTGTACACCCGGATGTGTCATCGATTAAACCCATAGAACAATGAAGATCCAAATCTGTCAGATTAAACCCATTGATTAAACAGTGTAGACCCAGATCTGTTGTAGATCAATCCTATGGCATTTGTATGCTTTGCCATACTGTCTGAAAGTCCATACTGTACCAAAAAGACTTACTGTACCTTAACCCTTTACAGTAATTGCTGATACATAGAGTATATTGGTGAATGCTAAGTGCTTCCTCATAATTGCCTACTACTTGATAAATGAACAATCTGTACAGACCATATACTGTTTCATATATGTAGCATTACTTCATTACATTTATTATTATTATTATTATTATTATTATTATTATTATTATTATTATTAGGGAACACACTTGAGTAAATATGGATTCAAAACAGAAACCACAGGAACATTGACCATCAACCTGAATGTGATAATGCAATCCAGGTAGGATTTTGATCACATCTTTTAGTTTCACCCAGTTTCAGTTGCCATGACTTAAACACAGCAAATTTTTGTTCATCACCTTTTCAAAGAAAAGGGAGGTACATATTATCCAGACTTCTGTCTGTCCATCCATCTACCCATCTGTCCATCCATTGGCAGAATCAAATAAGTGATATAGAACATTTTGACATCAGTGGTCCATAATTCTCCATAATAAAACCAGACTAGGGTTTGTTTGATCCAACCAATGTATTGCTTCCAATAAATAAACAATTACCATGACCTCTTTGAAATAAGAGCATTTGAAATAGCTCTGTCATTATTATGTTGCTTATTTTTCAACCTAATGCATTTAGAAATAATGTGCTCTTTCTTTTTTACAATAAGTGCACATAGGAAGAGATTAGTATTTCAGATCAGTCTTATCAGATGTTTGATTTCTAAAAGTTGTGCCAGATTGAGATTTGTAAGTACTTGTATGAGACTGAGATGGCTTTTTATCAAAAAACTGCTGAGTGGAAGACTTACTTACAAAAATGAAACTTCATGAGTCAAGGAATAATCATCAGCTGTACTCACAGCATTTTCTAAAGTTTCAATCTTTCACTCATCACTATGGACACAATTCTTGAACTCTTCATTTAACATGAGCTATCTGGTGTTATCGTAATCTTTATCAACCTTTTTGAATGATCACCACCAGTCAGTTGTTTTTTTCCCTTTCAAGTTCCACATGGGTTTGTCAAGTTTCTTTTCTACAGTTACTAAACATTTGTCAATATGCCTCAGGTACCAGCTCCTAACCCTTAAATATACATTCCTTAACTACATCATAATCTACACTTTGTTGTACCAACAGTAAAGTTTAGACTTTACAAGCTTTGCCAATAAGTACACTTTGTAATAATAAAGTCAACTGCACTTTGGGCCATTTCAAGCTTTCAATAATTTTCTCAGAGTGAGGAAAGTATTTATCTACTATATTTTCTTTAAAAAGGGGTACTAACCTAATATTTATGGTAACATCAAAACCTGAACATGTGTAAAGGAGGGGATGTTTTGTGTCTGTCAGTTCCATTTCTTTATGGAGTTGTAACAGAAATTGGGGGGCCATTCTGGGATCTGAATTTCTTTAAAACAGTGAAGAGTTCACATCGTATCAGATTCTGGTCAAGAAACTGGGCTTCTTTGGATCACACAGGCTTGCAATGGTATGAGGTTTCACTTCAAGTTTCCTGCACATTGACCACTGGGTCAGAAACATTATTTACTTATAGAAACGATATTAATGTTGTTTTATAACAGATTGCATTACTGTCATTAGCTTTGATTTATTGCCTAAGCCCTAATTGTCTAGAGTTTTATGTTTTGATAGCAGTCATTTATGGCAATCTTAACTATAGCAGTGGAATTAAGCTTCTTGCTCTAATATGCAACAGGAAGTTGGCATTTTTTATTCATGCCTGCACATTTACACTAAGAGTTAGTAATGAATAATTTGCATATTCAACCTAATTACCAGGGTCAGATTGGCCCTTGGAAATTGCTGACAACTTTCAGGTCTTAGGGGCCAGGGACAGGAAGCTCTCTTCAGAGGATGTAGATGATATCATTCTTACCACCAACCCCACCACAGTCGCCAGCTTCTTAATATCACAATCACTTGAGGCAAGAAATCACCAATGAAGGAAATGGCTCAGCATTCTTTGTTACAGCAGCCATGCCCCCCACCCCCACGATAACAGCAACATTGTCAGCTATCACCCACAGTTTGCTATCACCATTCCACTTTCTTTTCTGACAAGCCTTTTGTTGGAAGACTTGTACATTTTACCATAGAATGGGAGACACTCTGTCCCATGGAACCTTGGTTATCACAAATAGTCTAGGATGGCCTCCAGATAAGGTTCCATTACCCTCCCTTTGAATTGAATCTGCACCATTTGGGGTCAACCTCTTATTGACCTCTTTGTGATGAGGTGGAATGCCAAGCTCCCAACCTTGGTATCAACAAAGACATGAAAGTCTTGGCAGTTTATGCCCTTTCACTTGATGCATACACTTTTACTCCAACACCTTGGATTCCCAAAGTCATACAGAAATGGAGGGAATCTGAGGGCAGACTAATCCTGAAAGCTCCCATCAACGTGGAAAAATCATAAATCATGATATATATTTGCACTGACTGCATAGTCATGAATGAAAAGAAATGGTTGGGTGCCTTTCATGTCAAGATCAACAGAATACCCAGAAACCCAAGGGTTGTGTTTAGGTTTAGATTCAAATAAGTTTATATTTATGTCCACCTTAAAGCCTTTAGATGCCTAGTTTGAGTAAAAGTACTATGAATGGCCATAGCACATTATTGTATTTTACGGTAAAATGAATGCCCATAGCACATTATTGTATTTTACGGTAAAATGAATGCCCATAGCACATTATTGTATTTTACGGTAAAATGAATGCCCATAGCACATTATTGTATTTTACAGTAAAATGAATGGCCATAGCACATTATTGTTTTTTACGGTAAAATGAATGGCCATAGCACATTATTGTATTTTACGGTAAAATGAATGGCCATAGCACATTAATGTTTTTTACGGTAAAATGAATGCCCATAGCACATTATTGTATTTTACGGTAAAGTGAATGCCCATAGCACATTATTGTATTTTACGGTAAAATGAATGGCCATAGCACATTATTGTATTTTACGGTAAAATGAATGGCCATTGCACATTATTGTATTTTACGGTAAAATGAATGGCCATAGCACATTATTGTTTTTTACGGTAAAATGAATGCCCATAGCACATTGTTTTTTTACGGTAAAATGAATGCCCATAGCACATTATTGTTTTTTACGGTAAAATGAATGGCCATAGCACATGATTGTTTTACAGTAATATGAACACCCATAGGACATGGTTCTGTTGTACAATATAATGAATCCCATCGCTCATTATTCTTTTTTATAGTATAATGCATGCCCACAGCACATTATTGTATTTTACGGTAAAATGAGTGCCCATAGATCATTATTATATTTTACAGTATAATGAATCCCCATAGCTCATTATTATATTTTACGGTATAATGAATGCCCATAGCACATTATTATATTTTACGGTATAATTATTATATTGTACAATATAATGAATGCCCATAGCTCTTTATTATATTTTACAGTATAATGAATGCCCATAGCTCATTATTATATTGTACAGTATAATGAATGCCCATAGCATATTGTTATATTTTACAATGTAATGAATACCCATAGTACATTATTCTATTTTACAGTATAATGAATGCCCATAGTACATTATTCTATTTTACAGTATAATTAATGCTCATAGCACATTATATTTTACAGTATAATGAATGCCCATAGCACATTATTATATTTTACAGTATAATTAATGCCCATAGCACATTATATTTTACAGTATAATGAATGCACATAGCACATTATTGTATTTTACAGTATAATGAATGCCCACATTATTCTGTTGTAAGGTATAATGAATGCCCATAGTACATTATTCTGTTGTACAGTATAATGAATGCCCACATTATTCTGTTGTAAGGTATAATGAATGCCCATAGTACATTATTCTATTGTACAGTATTATGAATGCCCATAGCACAAATTATATTGTACAGTATAATGAATACCCATAGCACATTATATTTTACAGAATAATGCCCGTAGCACATTATTCTGTTGTACAGTAATATGAATGCTGATAGCACATTATTATATTGTAAAGTATAATGAATGCTGATAGCACATTATTATATTGTAAAGTATAATGAATGCTGATAGCACATTATTATATTGTAAAGTATAATGAATGCCCATAGCACATTATTATATTGTAAAGTATAATGAATGCCCATAGCACATTATTATATTGTAAAGTATAATGAATGCCCATAGCACATTATTATATTGTAAAGTATAATAAATGCCCATAGCACATTATTATATTGTAAAGTATAATGAATGCCCATAGCACATTATTATATTGTACAATATAAAGAATGCCCATAGTACATTATTATGTTGTACCTTATTACATTTATGTGTATAATTATGAAAATTCACATATTCTCTTCAACTGTCCAATAGGGGATTCAAGGAAAAGAAGGAGAAAGGGAAATCTCTTGGAATATTGTTGGATACACTTGGGTGAGCAGAATATTTCTGTTGTTAATCTTAATCACCTTAAAATTTGATAAACCTTTTGGATTTTAAGATGCACAGATCTATTTGGATAGTATTTAGTGTTCATTGTGTAATTACTGCATCTATACTGTACAGTTTTAAAAGGAACTCTTTGATCTCTATTTCTCTATAGCATTCTAGCTGAAAGTAATCAATAAGATATCCGCAAGATGTTGTACACAGTAAGTTACTTACGCAGTTCAGTTTGAAATTTTTGGGATTGGGAGGTCCAGAGGCAAAATGAGTAGATAAAATATTTTCCATTGCTTAATAATACCAGAGCACACAAATTTTGATGGCAGTAAATTTAGTGAGCAAGATTACTTTTAACTTCGTTAATTTTGATGGCAGTACTTTTGGTAAGCAAGATTACTTTTAATTTTGATGGCAGTACTTTTAGTCAACAAGATTACTTTTAATTTTGATGGCAGTACTTTTAGTCAACAAGATTACTTTTAATTTTGATGGCAGTACTTTTAGTCAACAAGATTACTTTTAATTTTGATGGCAGTACTTTTAGTCAACAAGATTACTTTTAATTTTGATGGCAGTACTTTTAGTCAGCATGATTACTTTTAATTTTGATGGCAGTACTTTTAGTCAACAAGATTACTTTTAATTTTGATGGCAGTACTTTCAATCAGCAAGATTACTTTTAATTTTGATGGCAGTACTTTCAGTCAACAAGATTACTTTTTATTTTGATGGCAGTACTTTTAGCCAACAAGATTACTTTTAATTTGAGGGAACCACTGTAGCTAAGTTGTTCAAGCATCATACTCATAATCCAAGGATCGCAGGTTTGATACCCATTCATGCCATCCCACGTTGGCTTGGGAAGGCACCTAGCTACCATTTACACTGCATGATAAACCCAAATAATGTTAAAAGCACAGTTAAAACAAACAAACATTTCATCTGAAAATTATATGTGCTACTATTAAGCATACATTGAATTAATATTAATCACTGCAAATTGTTTTATTGCAGAATTGTTTCAAGTTTACCAAAAAAGATAATAAACTTTTGCATGTCCAAAACTTTGCTTAGAAGACAGCTATGGTCATTTTATTGTTATTACTGGTATTTAATGTGCATGTGAGCAGGTCAACACAAATGGTAGTACTCTAAACAGGACTGCCAGTGTTATTCATGTTATTATGAATTTGGCCTCTGCCATGAATATGGTATTAGTCTTGCTCAGTCATCCTGTGTGTACATAAATCCCAAAACCCCAAATTTTTCTGTATGCAGCTACTTTAGCACCATTCCATGTTGAAACTTGCTTGAGGTGAATACGTGCATGTAGTTTTGTATATCACACTCAGGCCATTACAACAATCTGTAAAATTTGTACACATTTATGAACTCTGGGACTATACTTTTGGACAATTACCATGTCAGCATGATTAAGCAAAAAACTGTTTGTACACAAATAAAATTGAATAAGCTTATTTGTATTTATATGTAGATGAACTGGTTAAATTTTTAAGTTAATGTATCATTTTTTTTTACAATTTTTACCCATTTTGAACATTTTGGACTTGAGACATTTGATGACAGCATTGTTAGCACATTGAATTGAAAACCACTTGAAATTCATTAGGCATACATGTAGATGGCCTGAATATATTTTAATGCCATTATAGCAGTTGTTCATAATTCTTTTAACTTTCTTACCTTTTGACTTTTTTGTTTGCAATGAAGTTTTACCAAAAACAAATGTACTTTAAGAGTTATGCCCCTTTCTTTTTTATACATTGTAAATCTCCTTAAACATATTCAACTTCAGACATATGTTCTGCTGTAATCATTGCAATTTTCAACTTGTATCTATCGTTCAGATGGTCAGGGGCATCTGCATCATATTGGTACATTTCTTTTTTCAATCCTAAATTACAATTGCTGAGAGTCAACTTGCATATCCTATGGCACCCTGGATATATCTAGACAAAAGAATCATGTTCAGAACCAATGCAGTTCTGTACTGAAAACTTGGTATTACAGTTGTGTTACTTATATGCACTGTGAATTCATTTATTTTCATCAGTATCAAAATTGTGTTGCTTTGCAAACAAATTACATTATTTGATGTTATTTATGTTATGTATGGGGAAGGGAGTTCCATCATATCTGAACAAATATTAGAAAATTCCTGATAGAATGCAGTCTGTATGTGATTTGACCATCAGAAAACCAGAGAATGCTAATTTTCTCCATATTTATTATTAGTCCTTTATTTCATTGGGTTTTTTTTAATTTGTGGTTTGAAGCAACTCAAAAGTCCATGAAAATTGGCACCACACATACATAAGTGAATTGACAGTATGAAAACGCCTGCCATTTATACTGAATTTTTACATTTGTTGTATAAATTGTAGTATGTTAAATTCAAGTTTAAAATAAATATTTTGCCCTTTTTTTCAGAATCTCTTCTGTTCAAGCAAATATTTCTAATGTCCTTGGTAAGTTGAAAATAGTAATTTGTTGTTTCTGGAACCCGATACATTCAGAATGTAGATGGTTTTATCAGTTACAGTTATATGTGGTAAAAATGGACTTGGATGCTACAGACTTATAATAAATCAAGTATGTTTTTTGATGATAACATTTTGTGCTTTGGGAGTAAACTTTTAAGGGATTATGACACAGCATACCATGAAATCAGATCTCATGAAAACTACTTTGATGGTGTATTTAATTTTGTGGAAATTTCAAATACACACACTCATTCAATCCTCCATGAATATTTCTGATTTTATGGTAACCATGTCACACCCCAGAATACACTCAAGTGTGGATTAAAAAGCAAACACTTTGATTTAGTTGCTCTGCAGTTGTCATTGAATCATATCTAGGTCATTGCTGAACAGTCTGAATGGTGCTGCATGTCTATAAACCAAAGTGACCTACTCCTCTCATATGTCATGCCAGTTTTATTGCAGCCTAATACATTAGAACATATTCTTAAACTCATGAGAATTAGCACTGAAACGGTTATATATGACATAAAATCTCTCTTTATCAGAAAAAAATATAGTAAATAACGATTGAAGATGCTTGTCACTACCTTTAAATGCTGTTACTAAAGCAAATTCAATTTCATAAAAATGTGCAACTTTAGCATAAAGATTCAAAATCCACTTTCTGCCAAGTAGGTTCCCTAAATAGATTTATTTGTGTGTTTAGCAAGGACCTTTGCAGATAAGCAGAACTTAATGTTGATTACAACCAATGTAAAACCTGATTGGTGATACTGGTAACCAGGATTTTCATGTAATTTGGAATACAGTGTTTTGTAAAGTTATACATAGCACCATTTCATTCATAATTTTGCCAATCATGAAACCTCTCTGAACCTTCATTACAACATTTACATTGCCTTGGTTCTATTCATAATCAATCTAAGGGCGTATATTCCAAATGGATGACTGGTTTCCCCAAATACAGATTTACATAAATGATGCAAAATCTTTGCAATACCATGATACCACCGATTGTTTTGTTTCTGGAGACTGTGGATAGCATTTTCGTTATTATTCTTTTTATTTCTATGGGATGTATGTAAAATGAAGTGATATTTGTAATGCTATGTTCATCTGTCTGTCTGTCTGTCTGCAAAGCCAACCTCATTTTAGTTAAGACAGGATATTATAGATAAAAACATATTCATACATACACTCTCAATGAATGTCAACCATTCTTTTTCTTAGGTCCTAGACAACAGTTTGGACTGGTTTTATAGCCTCTATATATGAATTGTTTTCATTTTTTTAAAGTTTTGGCATTTATCCTAGGGTTTCAGACTGTATGCAAACTTATATTTGGAATCATGAAACTTTTTCCATCTACCATTATCCATATTTGCATTTCCAGAGCACAACTTTGAAACCATTCAGGATATCTGTATTAAATATGGTACAAATATTGGATTAGTGATATTCAGAAATTTTCTGTTTCAGTATAGGGTTTTTTTGTATCCATTTCCATCCATACATCATCACTACTTTCATTTCTAGTGCATAACTCTCAACCATTCCAAGTTTGAAACTGTTTGCTATTTACTATGGTTTGAAATTTTTTTTTTTTTTTTTTTTTTAAATCCATTTTGCTGTCCATCTATCTGTTCATGTCCACACTTGGATTTTCAGGGCAAAACTCTGAAACTATTTTTATCTTTGAAATTTGGTACATTTATTAGGTGAATAGTAGCATACATAGATTGCCTTTTGTTCTTCAGTTCTTTGTCTTGAATAGTTTTAACATTTTCATCCTTCCATTCATTACACACACTTTCATTTCTGGGATGAAACTCCAAAACCATTTCAGATATCTCTACAAAATTTGGCACACATATTAGACTAGTGTTGTAGATATTCCTTTTGCTTATTCACAATTACTAAGTATAAATATTTTTGGCTTTTTATATCTTCATTGCATTGCAAGTAATTTGCTATATTCTGTCGGGCTTGGGATATAGGGTTTTCTAATTTAAACTCTCATACCAATCATTTTGGGAGAGACAAATAGATGTGTGTATGAATTAGTGCGTAACTGCACATCAGTACAAAATGGCTATATGGTGCTGTCCAAAGGAAAGTTCTAGCAATGTATAAAGAAAGAATTGTGCAAAAGCCTCATTACATATTGGACTACATACCATGAATGAGAGTTTTCAAATCATACGAGATGATAAGGCATGGAATGATTTTATATTCACACGCACACACACAAAATTAAAACTAATTTTTGGGCTAGCCAACTCTCAAGCAACTGCCAATTTTGTTTTAGAAAAGAGAACTAAATTTCTTTTGCATCTTGTGTGCCAGGTATGTCAGCATTGGAATTGTTCCCCTCTGTTATTATGTCATTTTTCCTTTACAGAGGCCTTTAAGAAAGCAAGACTTCGTATGTTACAAGCAAGAGAAAATGCCACAAAGGAGTTGATGAAAGAAACGGTTACAAAAAAAGATGCATGATTTCCAAATTAAGACTTGTAATGAAGGATATATGGGAAAGGAAATGATATGATTATGTAGCTTCTTGTGAAAGATTAATAACAAAATGAAAGTGACTAAAATGTGGCTGGATTTTAACTCTTTTTAGTGACACAAGCAATGCCTATTACAGATTTATCATATTTAAAGCATGGATACTATCTCATATTAAGAACAGATAGTCAGTCTAACCATTTTATAAAAAAGTAGTGGATGGGTTGATAATCAAAGATATCCTTAGTAGATAATTGCCAGAATTTTGTGAAAAGGAGTGGGGGACAGTCTTATTATCAAACTTGGGTTTATCATCAGATAAATCAGTAATTCACATTTTGATAATTACCATATTAATTTATTGATATTTGAATTTCAGAATGTAAATCATTCAGGAAAAATAGATCTGAAAATAAAGGCACAAGATTTTAAACTGTTTTAGTTGATGACTTTTATGGTTTTACTACGACTGAAATTTCGTACTTTCATTAGAGATTATAATGCAATTTTTACTAAGCTGTATGCTTGTAGACTGTACGAGATTGTATGGTGTTTAACTTGTTTATGTTGTTAAACTGTTGGATAGGAGTTGTAAATTGTTTACAGTCACACACTGTTCCATACTCCTTTGATAGACTTTTTCTCCATTGTTTATTCATCAATTATGAAATTAAAATGGTTATAGTCATTATAAATATAATAAATAACAATGAAATTTAAATGTTCAAGTTTTCTTATTTATTTAGTTTTTAATAAGAACTGCTTACGAAAGATGGTCTATTCTATGCAGAACAGAGTAATGCTTCATAGACATTCAGTACACTAATGAACATAGTCCAAAATGCTTAGCCTTATCATACCATATGTAAAATTATTTCCATCATGTCTGAAAATATAATGCCTCTCATGAAATATTCCTCATGAAAGAAATTATGCTAACTATAATTTGATCTACCAGCTGTTCTAAATGCAATTTTACTTTTAAACTTCACATCCGGGTTATTAAGATAACTTATTTTGGTGATTTGTTGTTTATGACAAGGATTGTTTCAAAAATAAATTTACTGCCATTGTAGCATCTAATCCCTATATTTTCAAAACTTTATGTTCTGATGTGGTCTTTTTTCTTTTAAGAACGCTGAAAAACCTAATTACTGTACATTACATCAGTGGAATTAAACTTATTGGCTCAGAAAATATGAATTCAGCATTTTCTTTAAGATCTGTGCATTTATGCCAGGTATATGCAATAAATAATTTAATTCATAAGTGGGAATTAAATTTGTTTGATTGCAGTGTGTGAAAATTATAATCTTTAATAGAGAATCACTCAGTATTTTAATTTTTTAATTTTTTTAAAATGACAAATCTGTTAAATTGAGTTCTGTGTGACCCTGCTATAGCATGCTCCGTTATAACACGAATTCAGATATAACACGGTCATAGTGTGGCTCCAGAAATTTCATATACATGTATTTTTCTCGTACACGAAAAAAAATTCTTTCTTAAGAGTATGAAAATAACAAAAAAAAGTTTATCATTTTAAGGAAGAGATTGCATATGAATAATACAAGACGATCATGGCGTGGCTTCTGAAATTTTATATGCATTTTTCTAATACACAAAAAAATAGTGTTTTCTTCTTAAAAGTATGAAAAATAACATGTAAAATGTTTATTCAGGAATTGCGCAGGGCTTCGCCAATGTAGCAAATTGTGGGGTTTTTTTCCTTATTGGCAGCAAAATATACCATCTGGCGATTTTTTTTTTTTTGGCGACATTGTTGGCTGTTTAAACTTGTATGTACAACCATTGGTTTGGAGTGGAGAAATTCAGAGGCCCCATGAAAGAAAGCCACAAAGTTGATATACAATGCACTGCAATTTATCTATTGTTATATAAACAAATTCTTTGTCCATATTGACAAACCATCTTAACAGTGCATTGTTATATCATAATCCGCTTATGTTGACATCTAGCATGAGTACTGTATGTTTTGAGATAACTGTTTTTTTTTCTTCAAATTTACATTTCTGGTAGCGGAGATCAACCAGATGAGGCATTATCTCATAATCTATCTTTCGTCGGATTTTCGGCCGCTCGCTAAAAACTGATACATTTACATAGACTGACATTTGTATGTGGATGGTAAGAAAAATTTCTCTTCTTTTCACTCAGAATTAAATCCTTCAGAACATTCACATTTTCTGTAGTAATCCCTGTCATCAGACCAGAACACCTGCATCCCTATCGTCAATTGACCCTCTCTTTAAATTTCTGACACATGTGTGAAAGGCAGCATCACTCCACTACCACAAATGTAAAAGCCAAAAAAAATATATTAAAAAAAAAAAAGCTCTCACTTGTCTATTCAATAGGCAGGGAGGAACAGTAACTACAATTGACCATACGACAGCCAATTCATTTTTTTTAAACAATGTACCCTGATAAAATAGGAGCTGAAATTACAAAGAAAACATTACCTTGGAAGCACGGATTGTTATGAAAACGTTCTAAAGCAAATGTGTAAAAAGTCAGTCTCAATCATGCAATACAACTTTTTGATGTTGCCGCCACAATAAGAAATGGGCATTTGTTTGGTTCTCCAAGCTATCCTTTAGCGGTGACTTCAATAACGCATGCAAAGAAAGCCGACTACAATCTTCAATAAAAACAAAGGACCTTTCTTCAAAGGAGGTCAGTACCGAACTTAAATAAAAGCAATGGAATCTGATGGATTATTCTATCTTCCAACGTGACTGAACACTTTTACTGTGCCATGAAAATTTCCTTTTTACAGGAAAAACGTTTATGCTTATAAACTCTACCAACGGTGCCTAAAATGCAAACTTTTACCGACTTGGGACGTACTGAAAAGTAAATGTGCTTCATCATTCGTTACGTGATTGTGCTATTTTTTTCCACTGAATTCAGACCTATATGACCTGTGACAAAATTATTGAATATTTTAAATCTGTTTGTGTGCATATTTTCGATGGAATTATTTGTATTGTGGATTCAATGTATGTGATGTGATTCGCGGGCGAGTACACGGTGTTGATACTTTATTCATTGCTATACATTAGACATGTATATATAAACAGTATACATGTATATGTACCAATGCGTGGTTCTCTGAATAAAGTAAAATATTATATATGTCTTCTCTGTTTTCACTACAGGTGTATTTCTCATTTAATATGCATCGATTTAAGATGATAACTGTGCTAATGAAGCACGTATTTTTGCACCCGCATTTATTACCCACCCCCGCATTTTTTCGGGTACATGCATCATTTTCTTCAGCTAACTGACCTGGTTGCTTATAACACAGTTCGGTTTATAACATGGTCGGGTTCTATGGCTCCCAACTACCGTGTTATAGCGGGGTCACACTGTACCTATGAAAATCCAGTCATTCACTGTGTATTGAATTCAGCTGGCACTCATAACTAAAAATATATTTTAGTGGCAGGATTCAGAGCAACATAATTTTCTCTATTTGCTGCCATTTTGCAGTATCATTGTTTGCATGGAGTCAAACACATTCAGAATTGATTTTCAGACAGCAATTTAACTGATATTTACAAATCCAGTTTAGTAAAGATGACATGGCAGAATGGTCATCAATAATTATGGCAGAATTTCAATACTTCATATCCTATCAACAGCAAATATCTGCTTCATTAGCGATACTTCTTTCCCCAAGCTATGAGATTTCTGGGGCACAAATACCAAATTAAGTGTCCAAAACATTTGCATGTCCTTAAACTTTACTCATGATAGTCCCAAAATCTTGAGGATTTTCTGAAGGCTTCTGCTCCTTACAAGCTAAAATCTGACAACGCTGATGTATTTGCAGAATTGGTTTTTATTATGAGGTTCTAAGAAGCTTCTTGCTTTCTAAAATTTTGCAACTGAAGGGCCTGGTCTATTAGTTAATTGTCAGTCAGGAAATTTTACTTTCTAAACTAAAGCTCACAATAATAAACCCCTTTGGCGTGACTGAGCACATTTTAACTAAAGCTGAATAAACCCGAGAGTAGGTCATGACATGCAATGGTTTGTAACAAATCTGAATCCCAGATGTATCGAAACAGGGAACTTTTTTGGCAACATATGAAATTATATTCCAGTAAAAATCACGACACAATTTTATGGCATTATTCAATAAATCCTGGACAGAAGGTCAAACTGACATGCATTTAGTGTGACATACCTTCATCCTCAGGTACATATACATTGCAAGTGTGGTAGCGATAGATTCAAAGGTATTAGAACAGATTTGTGACCTTGCTATGTTGTGTACTGGATAAATAAAGTAAGTCACAGTGATCTTGTTATGGTGTATGCAAAATGCATCCAAAGTGTAAGTTTGGAGTCAATGTGTGTAAGAAGGCAGAAGTTCCAGCCCAGACAGATATAATGGACAGATGAATGCATGGATGGACAGATAAAGTGATCCTACATAACAGCCATCGTTGCAAGCAATGGATTAAAATCTGCATTTTTTTCACCTGTGACAAGACTTTGTCATTTCTCATTAATGTGCATCAACAAAAATACATTATCAACAACACAATGCAACAAGCTCAGACATATGAACAAAAGCCCTTTTATCGATGAATAAGTTACTGTGTTTAAAAAAAAAATGTCATTGGCTCATTCAATGGGTCCATATTTAAGTAGGTTTCTGTATTCATGTGAAATGTGGAAAGCTTGTTGCAGGCAGTCATTGGTGAAAAGAAGCATAGTGGATTTTATCCCATGGCTTCTGATGATCATATACAACCCACTATTCAAAATGGTATAAAAACTGGCCATTTAAACACATCTTTTTGGCATAGTAAAAATTACACAAATGGGTTTTAATACAGTTGCATCTTGTCAATATAATCAAAGTTTTCCAAGTCAAATTGTAGAGGAAAAAATATTTATAACGCCAAGCCTTAACTTAGACATTAAATATAACTTCATATATCACACTAGAGATTGGCCATTGTAGCATTTCATCATTAACAATGCAAGACTCGAATTAATTTTTAAAAAAACAAAAACAATTTTCTCAATATGAAAATTTGACTGGATGAGAATGGTACTTGTGAAATTTTCAGACAAAGTTGTTGAGGGAAAAAACCCCAACAATATTATAAATAAATAAGCATGAGTGAAACTAAAGTCAATCCTTCAGTTAATGGTAAATTATTAAAGAAAATGAAACAATTTTTTTAACTGGATACATTTATTTAACATACATCATCAGTTTATTTCCATCACTTATATTGGAAACTGATGTACTGTGGACTACACATATTCTCATTAGTGGTTTAACTTTTTATTGTATTTGCTAGTCTAGTCTTTAGGGGTTCACAATTGCTGTCATTTATTTCCACTGCACTGGTACATGGCAACACTTCAGAAGGTTGATGGGAACAATATTCATTACATCTGACACCAGATGTTGGTGGTGGGTCTTTTCCACATTGTTCCTCACTTGCAATTGATTTGCATGCACAGGTTGGTTGCAAGCCTTTATCACTTGGATACCCACTAACATTAGTTTCACATGATCCAGTGCCTGGTTGGTGATCTGAACAACCATTTTTGGACAACTTGCACCCACAGTTTGACTGTACATATGTGACACTCTGTCCCTCATTTGTTCTCAAACTACTCTCAGTTTTCCCCAAAGCAAGTGAGTTTGATGACTACAGATTTGATTGGCCAAATGCCTCTCCTTCTGCAGAAGGTCTCACTTTCTTTTGACGAACAGGACGATGTGTCTCGTTATTTACTGTCCAAGCACCAAGACTGTCATAGGCATAATAGTCCATTGGATATACCTTTTGCCAGGTCACATGGTCCAGTGCTACTGACAGCTGAAATCCAAGTTTAAAGTTGGTTTATGTCTTTCATCAGATTTAATTAAAAATTTTATCAAATATTTCTCTATAGGGCTAATGAAACTTATAGATAACCATTTTATTAAATATTTCTCCAATAAATAATGAATTGACTATAAGGCTCACAAAATGTATATATTTAAGGTGAATTTTGGTTGATATCACACAAACATGATGCTGCTGTATGATTTCAATCAAATCGTCAGTCTATACTGTATACCAGAAATTACTTTACATTCTGTATATTACACATTACTTTATTTGCTGCAGACTGAGTATTTAAATAATGAACATTGCTCTCTCTGCAATCATATGTGATGATTCAATTTCTTTTATACCAGAATCAAAATAAGATTATACCTGCAGCAGTGATAAATGTGAGGAGTCTAGCATTGCTTGATTTGGATATTTGCAAGCTTTTAAGTATAATCAATTAATAAATCAGTCTTTACTAATTACTCCATTACCTGATGAACTGTCACTCTCATCTATGTAATTAAACGCATAAATAACTTATCCATCTTAGTTTAAAAAGTTGAGTTAATTTTCTTTACCTCGTATGGTGTAAGAAGGGGTTTATCAAAAGCCAATCCCCAATCTATGGAGAGTCGAGGACAAGCAACCTGCACCCATCTAAACATAAACAAATGAGATTAATGAAGAAAAGAGTGGTGAATGCACTTGTCTCTTGTACACACAAATGTCAATAGCAAAACAGGATTATGCTTTTTCTGATTTTTATTGAAAAATTACAGACTGAAGAATAATCTACAGTATTTGATTCAATGCAAACACTGTGTGCTTAATTATTATGTAATTTTTATGAGGTTTGACCTGATCATAAGAAGCAGGCACTGATGATATAATTAGCAATGCCACCATCCCATGTATGTGCATGTGCCAAACTTAGCTTCCTTTGTCTATGTTGGTCATTCTCCACTATGTGTATAAAGCACACATCCACTTCTGAGACTGATTTAAACTAATTAAGTCAAACAGTAATTTGTTCCAAGAAAATTATTATGTGCCAAGCAGATTTTATCAGCTACTTACATCCCTCAAGGCATGTTTGGATTGGGACACTTGCCCCAGGGGTTTACCAAAAAGAGGGGTGTGCACTTATTTAAGCATCTGTGGGTAATATGTTTATAATTGTATGTTTGTGGGTAATATGTTCTTAGATCATGTTACTGGAATAGAATTCATTAAAAATATTTGGAAACATAATACAACAAAATCCAAAACATACAAGATTGCACCAGTGTTGTATCTGCAGCTGGTTTTCTTACATGCATACTAGTCTAGTCACAATGGACATACCTGCCAGATCATGAAAAATCCCCCAATTATTGACCCAAACCCTAACACAGTTGTGTTATAGAACTTTCTTGACATTGCAATATAGCCTGTAACTTGTTAAACAGTAAACAGTCATGATTCATGCAACTTCATGCCTAATGCTCATGAAAAGCTATCACCACTGGGCAGTTTACACAGTAAAACCGGTAATGAGTGACCTCTGCTATGAGCAACCACCTGTCATTTCCGACCAATTATAATGCACTGATCGATTTTATTATATAAATGCACCGTTGTGAGCAACCACCTACTGAATGTGACCAGCGACCATGATGTCTTGGCAAATATGCTTTTTGACACTCCTGTGAGTGACCACATCACAAAAACTGGGATAAACTCCACTGTTAAATCCCTGTAACAATGACCGTTCTAAAAAACAAAAAATAGGCTGGCCACTTTCATCTGAAATTTTGTAGGCATGCTTATAGTGTTTTATATTTTGAATTGTAAACCAGATTAAAGTGCATGTAGATTATTCCAACATTTTGCTTGGTTCCCCACCTTATCATAACTACCACCCATATGTACGAGTAGGACCCAGTATCCAGCTCTATGAATGACCATATCGTGAGAACAGAGACCGACACCACACACATTTCTCATTTGTAACAACAACTGCTTGAATGTAAAGATTGTTCTGACCAAAAACAAACATAAAAAGAACAACAACAAAAAAAGGAGTCTGGCTACCGGTTTGTATATAGTGACAGATGATACAGTCCATAAACCAGGCTAATGTAAATGTCGCAAATTGACATTCTAGTGCCAAACTTAAGGCAGTGGTCACATATATTGTTTGTCTTTAGAGTTAATCCATATTGCCTGGAGGTGAATAAGGTCTTTGTCTATTACACCAGCAGTGAGAATCGTTTGTGGGATTCGATTGACAGTGTTAAAGACTTGTGATGTTGGTTGTTTTTTCCCCGATGTTACATCCCAATCACCAAGATGACATCTACTCAAATTGGCGTGACTGGGTTACACACTTTATTTATAGAGTTAATCCCTGTATGTCTTCTTTGAATTAAGCCACTGACTTTTGTCTCTGAGTAAATGATTCTGTTTCATTCACTGTTAGATATGCAATGCATATGTATAGATTCTTCATATTTTCCCAAAGCCTTCTCAAAACCATCTTTACAGTCGATATTACAACTGAGCAATAATAATGTTAATACTTAGTACCTTAATAACAATGGAAGAACCTCCAACTAAAAAGAGTCAAATTTTAATGCTGGCGAAAATAATTATTGTAACTGAAACAAGTGAAAAAGAGCAGACCACTCGCAAAATAGCAGTTTAAATGTCGGTAAAACAAATTTATAGTGTTATAAAGGAAAAGGAGTAAATCAGAAACAATTTCATATGCTAATATATGTGATCTTCAAATGTAAATGTGATTTCATGTTTAATGATAGAAGTATATATTTACTACTATATAATTTTGTTTTCAAATGAATGCATATAATATTTTAGCAAGAACTACTAATAAACAATAGAATATATGTACAGTGATTGTGCTTATTTCTCTTTATATTGTTCTGAAACTGGACTTGGAAACTGGTCTTTTTGTATAAACCTGTTATGAGAGACCACCTGTCTTGAGAGACCATTTTTTGTTGGCAGAAGGGGCGGTCTCTCAAAACAGGTTTTACTGTACTTTTAATTGTCAGAGGTGATTAAAAGATAAAGGTAAACAACCATCATTCCATAGATTACTAACAGCAGATAATGTGATTTTAAGTTTGATAGACCTTTAACATTGCTGTAGGTAAGTTTTTTGAAGTTATGTAAATCATAGATGTATGTTAAAGAAATAGAAATCAGTACACATTTCTGCCTCGAATGAGAATTTTTAGCTATCTTTATTAGTAATTATTGGTTAGTTCATGATCAGGAACAACATTTCTTTGAAATGAGATTTTAGTCCATTCATGAAATTCGAAAAATACATGTCTAGCTAAAACTAAATTTCAGAACTCCTGGTTGATGGAGTTTGACTATGTATAGCAGCAGCATTTTGACCTTTGCACATATTCCAAACACCAC
This sequence comes from Megalonaias nervosa, assembly GCA_016617855.1. Taxonomy (NCBI): domain Eukaryota; kingdom Metazoa; phylum Mollusca; class Bivalvia; order Unionida; family Unionidae; genus Megalonaias; species Megalonaias nervosa. The sequence goes on from JAECUM010000713.1 coordinate 54,964, forward strand.
AATGTCCTTAGTCATTCTGGAGTATACCACACCTGTCAACATAGTAACACCACCCTGTATCAGGGCAGATGCAGAAACATTATTTACAGTGCTAAGAAAAATTTACTAAAATCTTCTGGAAAGTCTAAACAACAGTACCATCCAGTCTGTAATGAGTGCAAAGTTGCACACTAATGACATAATGACACTTGCATCACCTTCAAACCCTCCACTGAACTAATGAGAAAAGCAAGGTCAGCACCTGCCAGTTAATATTGTATTCAACATTTCAATGGACTGGAATGACAGAAATTTTGTGGGCTTTTTATTTAATGCCAGTGTGGTTGTGACAATGTGTGCATATGGTGATGATATATGACTATGCTTAGTCTACAAACGATTTTTGTGTTAGAAAGTGTATTAAGCACTTCAAACATTTTATTTTCTTTTATTCAAATTTGAATTTCCAAACATTTTTATAGGCTTATTTGAGTAAGTTATTCACAATTGTACCATGTAACTTATTTAGGTCATGCAAAATGACCTCACATTAGGACCATAAAACACACTATTTGAGTTACAAATAATTAGCAATAACCACCAACACTGCCTGGAAGGTTGCTAAGAATGAAAAGAAAGTATAGGAAACCAAACAAATCAAATAATAACTAGTCAAGTGACAAGGTAACTCATTTTTAAACATGAGTACAAAATCAAGATTTTTTTCCACTAAGCAATAAGATTACTAAAATAAAACTTTTACTCGTCCTGTTTGTTACTTTGCTAAAATCAAACAGAAACAAGTTCTTTTTTTAATTCAACATTATACATTATCATCAACTCAAAATAATAACTGTATTTCACTAACAAGACTCACAAATGAAGTGCACCGTATCTCTCTTAATACTCTGAGCAGAAAATGGATATCATCATCTGGGTTATACTCTTGTCATTTGTGTTCATTTTCTGGTACTTTTTAGTCTCATCTCCTCCTCAATTTTACGATCATAATCTTGTCATCATGTAATTTATGCCGTTTTGGTGGCAGCTGTGCACTGTTGGTATAAATCTGGATTATTTGTTGAGTCAGCAAATGTGACCTTTTCCAATTGGTCAATATTGGACTTGGGGCAGTACACCAGACATAATCACACTAATGTAGATAAGGAGTGGATAAGTGGTTTAACACCTGTCCTTTTGCACCTCTAGTATTTATGGTACCTCGTCAAGAGCAAAGTGTTTATTGTACCTTGTTATGAGCAGGAAACTGGTTTGTACTCAATTAACACAATAAACAGATCAATTAATCATTAATGGGAATGCCAACAAATAACACATTCTTGACTGTTATGATAGCCACTGGAAGCAATTTTCACTCTCCAACAGATTAGTGATAGCTGGGTTTTAATGATCCATCAGCAAAAAAAATTACTGACCATGGGATAGCAGATTAGTGTTAATTTCAAGTCCAGTTTGTCAGATTGCATTTATACAGATTAAATAAAAAGCACTGTCAAACTCTCTTCTTTGAGTAACAATTAAGAGTGCTAAATATTATTTATCCTAAGGTAATATATTTTAAGCAAGGCCAAGAATTACTTGATTTTCCACCTGAAATAACTTTTTTCACTTTGGTCAAATACTATAAATATTTTCACTGCCACCTTGGCAACATTACAACCAACAAGTTTTGGAGCTATATTTTAGATGTCTGCATGGTCTAATGGTAAGTATGGCTGCCTTGCATTCAGACAATCCAAGTTCAAATCAAATAATATGCACATAGTTTTTTCTTCAATTTTTTTAATGCACTATTTTGCCTTGAATCCTGAATTAGAATTATGTTACTGATATTTTCGGCGTGAATATACACAAAACACAGCAGAACATAAATGGTAAAATGCTGATATTATTGCAGAGGACAAAGGAAGAAATCTACTACAATCTGTTATTAGCCAATACATTTGAGGATAAGATACAAAAGAAAATTTGCTTGTTCCAAATGAATAACTCATATTGTGAGTGGGTGAAAAACTCTACTTTTATGAGTGGCACATCCATGAGTGAAAATATCTAAGCATTTTCACTCACTCTATAAAATATGTCCATTTTTCACTCATTTCAAGCAAATATCCTACATATGTATAGTGAAGACAATCAAGGAGATACTGTTTGGTATTTCACTAGTTCTTTGATCTGGACCACTTAAGTTTTATCAACCAAGCAAACATGCAAAATCTTTTCTTTGTGTCACATGTCTGAAGCAATACTCACACATCAACATCCTGGAAAAGTTTCAGTTTTTCAGGAAAGATCTCAGACAAAAGGACTGTCACATAGCTCCTCCCACATTCCGCAATTTTGGTTTGTAGATGCTGCATTGCAAAATTATTTACAGTATAATATAAAGATAAACCAAGACATAATGAAAATATAGAAAAATGAAGATGTTTGTGTGTAGAGAAAGTAGGTTGAAGCTGAAAAATCTGATGATGAAGGCATTGTTTAAAACTTGTTTCACATAGTCCATGGATATTTGACTAATAGCTAAGTCACGAGCATAAAAGAAAGTGTGTGTGTGTTTGATTTGGATTTTTAACGTAGCTTAAACAATTTTTCAGTCATATCGCTATGATGTCTGCAGTGTGGCAGTTTATAGTGATGTCTAGCACTGAGGCATCATGCTGCAGACATGTAGCATGATGTCCCACCCAGTCACATTATCTGACACCAGGCCAACCAGTCCTAACACTAACCTCTTAATGCTGAGCGCCAAGCGAGGCAGCTGTTAGTACCATTTTTTAAAGTCTTTGGTATGACTCGGCTGGGGATCGAACCCATGCCCTCCCGCATCTGAGGTGGACGCTCTAACCACTAGGCCACCGGAGCAGTCATAAAAGGAAGAAGGGAAAGATAAATTCTGCAGCTATGTGGGCAGATGGGGAGTGGTACTCGATGGGTATTTGTATGAAGATCTTAAAGCTCTGAGTTTAGTAGGTCATGTACATTTTCTTCAAACCATTTATTAGGTCCAATAAATACAGTATCATATATACTCGCTTATAAGGCAAGTCCGAATGCAACTTGCACAGACCCAGATCTCCCATCTCATAATGCAGCTGCAGAGCTGGGTCTATCCTGTATGTTAGGAGTAATCAGTAGAACAAACAACACAGACCCTTATCTGACAGCACATTTTGTGACAGCAGATCAGGGTCTATGTAGTTTGCAATTAAATGACTTACAAGTGAGTGAAGACAGTAAATATTAAAATAAATGATTCAGAATAAAGCACTGAATAGTATTTACTAACAAGAATAACGGTGAAATGAAAAGGGGCCAGTTTTGCCGGCATAGGGTAAAAATATATTTTCTGATAGGAAAAAAATCAATCTCCATTAAGTCTTTGAAGAATGAAACTGGCCATTCTAATTGTTGACTTGAGTTTAATGTTTACAAGTTGTACAAGTCACAAACTGCACAGAGACTATTTGTTTGGTACGTTGATTCCTCTGTACTGATTATTAAAACTTTTTACGAGTCTTATTTTCCCTTTTGTCTTAACATATATTGCTTGTTGAATGCCATTTTAAAAATTTCTATAATAAATAGTTTGATCATAAAGATACTTTGTATGACAAGTGTGAGCAGTTTAAAGTGTCTCAGGTACTACTGTAAAGTTAGGTTGGTTCCCTGAATAAATTCCACTAAATCTAATATGAAACCCGGATCCAAATCAAACATGGACAAGCCAATAATCTGGATTGTATCACAAGAAACTTATTTCCATAGTTTTTCCTTAAGCCTATATTTTAAGGGTCATTTTCATTCATAAGACTTAGAGTAAAATCATAAGGGTTGGCATGTCTGCCATATCCAGATGTGATTAAATACAATTAAGTAAAGTCAGGTTTTCCAGTCACACATTTAAAACAGAAACAGGCCAACATGAATGCAAATCACTCTGAACAGAGATCAGAAATGATCTTTGTTTTGACATGGAGAAAAACAGTTTAAATTTACTCAGTTTGGAGAATTCAATCATACTGAGCAAATTTTCATACATTTTGTTTTTATATTTTTAGCAATAAATATGAGATGTTATAGGTGGTGTGTCTTACTTGTACTACACTGAAATGTCTGGTCTTAATTTAACTTCAAAGTCCTGATTGAAAACTTTACATTAGAATTTTCTTACCTCAAAAATTTTAGGTGATCCCTGTCGCCCCAGGGTCCCAAGGATAATCCCAAACTTCTGTGCATGGACTGCCTTGGCAATGGCCTCCTGTCTTACCTGATGCATCTTATCTGTATCATAATACTCTCTAGAGAATATTTTGCTATACGGATCATATCTAAAAATAACAAAATGCACAATATATTGTCAATTAATTGCTGGAAAAATCCTGAAATTATAAACGCCAAAACTGATGTTTTTCATACTTTATACCAAATTCTGGGCAATGTGCACAACAATTTTTACTTGCTCAGCAAAACTGTTTACTTGCCCTGGGCTAGTGAGCAATGAATTTCCCTACCTCTGTACACAATGCCTGTATTTATCTGTGCATCTTAAATGTTTCATGATATACTGTGGCACAAGACAGAGCAAAGTCTTTTAACACAATCATATAGAAATGCAATGACCCAGGTTTGATCTCAGCAAAGGACAAATTCAAATTTTTCTCTAACCTGTGTGACAGGTATTTTTGGGAATGTGCTGGTTTCTACTATATAATTCTACTTTATATTATATTATGATAGGTTTGAAATTTTCAGTAGCACTATCCACACATTTCCTAACAGTATTTAAACACCCACCTATAAGCAGGTACATCTGGGTTGCTGATCATGATTGATTCTAGGTGAAAGCGACCATCTCCAAGGTATCTGTACACAGAAGAAAAAAAACACCCATTATAACAAGAATCATAACAATATGGACCGGATGGGATAAGTCATAAAAGCAAAACTCAGAAGTTAAAGATTTTTGTAAAAACCAATTTTCACTAGTAAAATATGTTTCTTCAAGAATACTAATACAGTCATAATACCTTAGGAGATCTACTAATGACGTAATCCAAGCCCTCCTATATACTACTTTTTTTAGCTAAAGGGAGCTAAAAGGTGTCTGCTGACCTAGGTGGTGGTTGGGCAGAGTGATCTCCCCTTAGGTATAAGGACTGGCGTCAAAACCCATGAACCTGACAGTTACTACTAGAGCATAAGGCATGCTATATATGGATATAACTGCGGGGAGGCTGGGATGGTGTATGTGTATTATGATTGGGTAAGTATTCTGAAAGAAACATATTACTAAAAATAATTGGTTTCTTCTTTAAATACATTACACAATCATAATACCATAGGAGAATAGGTAAGAGGTGGAGGGAGGTACATCCTCTTACCCCTGAGATACTCCATTCCCCTAAGATACATGAGACAGCTTCCAGGTAACCAAACTGGAGGGAGGGGACTCGATCTGTTGGGGAGCAGCTTCAAATAGGGCACAACCCCCGCCCCCCCGCCAAACAATCCAGCGGAGGTCGTGAAGCTGCTTCTTAAGAAGGTGTTGAACTACCTGGAAGGGTAACCTGTTCAGCTGCAGTCACAGATCCCACCAAACTGAATTAGGCCCTTTGGGATGACAGATGTCTGAGACAAAAGCTAGAGAATGTGGACTCCGATCTCCATCCCAAGACTAGAATGATGTTGACTAGAAAACAATTCTGTTGAATGCTATGCAAATGGCAACTGCTCTAACCTACTGAGCTGAAATGCATAATAAGTTCATTTGAGCTGGGGTTATTTCTCGATATGCAGAGTGAATAACCAATTGAATCCAAGGTGAAATAGTCTGTGTTGATAAATCCTTCTGTTCTTGCTTGCGAGGTAAAAATAGCCATGATCTCCCTCAATGCAGCAGCTCTGTGCTATTAAGGTACCACTTCAAAGCCCAAACTGGGTCTTGTAGGTGGCCTTGAGCTGATGTGTCCAGATGAGACATGATGAAAGCCTGGTTACCTTTGGACAGAAGCCTATTCTTGGTGATTAGAGGATGCTGTTACGAGTATGACTTACCCATCTTGTTGGAACTGAATGCTGAAAGGGCATGTATTTTGCAAATTCTACCCACTGTCACTAATCATAATGCAATGAGAAAGCAGATCTTGTTTGAAATGTGCACAAGAGATGCCCTTAAGAGTGGTTCAGAAAGTTTCTTGTTCAGCCAGGTTAGTATCGAAGATAGTTCCACTTTGGACATGGAGCCAACATTTTTGGCTGTGTATACTCAACAGTTGGAGAGAAGGTCAGATAAGTCGTTGTTCTGTCCCATTTCCTCTCTTCGTAGATGATGAAAAGTGTCCGTGATTGAGGAGTGGTAACCTTTTAGAGTACTTGGTGCAAACTTTCTCGCTTCAAAGAGCCAGAGTTGGAAGTTAGCTATGTATGATATAGATGCCTGGAGAGGTACGATGTGTTGGTTTTTGCACCACTGGTTGAAACCATGCCATTTTCCTTCATATGCTTTCAGAGTGGAGGGCCTTCTTGCATGAGCGATTCTCTCCATGACTGGTTATGAGAACTGTTTCTTTCTGAGGGCCTGTTTAATGTGATCCAGTCGTGCAGGTTCTGGGTAGGGATGAAACTGCCATCATGGTTGTTTGAGTAGATGATGGCAAATCCAACTTTCCTAGGAGTTTCCATTTCAAGATTGATGAGGTCGCTGATCCACAAGTTCTCCAATCTGAGTGGTGCAATGAGGATAAGTTGACATTCTGATTCTCTTGCTTTCTGTATCACTTTTGGAATTGGAGGGGCTAGAGGGTAGGCGTATGCATCCAGGCCATTCCAATCTATTGAGCATCGTCCACACCAGGACGCTATGGTTTGGGGACTTGGTTACTCCTTGTTGTTTGAGACAAGTCATCACTGTAGAGTTGCGGACAGAATGAGGACTCCCCTGCCATTAAAATATTCCTGCCACCAGTGAAAGGCTTTCATAATGGTCGTCATCTCTAGAATATTGATATGCAGATGTCATTCCTGGGAAGAAAATGCACTGCTGGCTTCCCGAAAGGATAGTAGTAGATGGGCTCCCCAGCCTTTTGTACTTGAATTGGTACAGACTGTAATCACTAGCGGTTGTACTTGCAGAGGTACACTGGCCGTGAGCCAAGTTAGGTTACCCAAATTCCACAGATGGTGCCTCAACTGTGTGCAGATGATGAGGGGTTGGTCCAGTGGGCACACATTTGGCCTCCATTGGGACAAAAGAATCATTTGCAAGGGGCACATAAAAAGGCAACCAAGGACAATGATATCTGCTACCACACTGAGCCAACCTATTAGACAAAGGAATTCCCATGTGGATAGAGTTTTCCTCGAAAGTAAAGAAGCACACATGGTTCAGATTTTCAATGCACGGTCCTGAGGGAGACAAATTATGTTTGCCTGTGTAATGAACTCCATACCTAAGTAAACAAATTGCTGAGATAGTACTTGGTCAGACTTTTCCTTGATGATGAGAAAGCCCCGACTGGTGAGCAGTGTAACAAGGTTTGTGTTTTAAGATAACTCACCTGATGTTTCTGCAAGATGTTTTCCAGGTAACTTGATGTTTCCACCATAGAAATGGTAAGGACATGTGCCATTACTCAGTTCATCAGACAAGTGAATACCCAGGGGCTGATGTGGAGTCCCAATGGGAGTGCCCTGAATTGGTATATGATGCTGTAGGTGAATTGCAGAAATTCCTGGAAGCCTTGTGAATAGGGACATGAAGGCATGTGCCTTTTAAGTTCACGCTGATAGTGAAGTCTTCTTCTTGGATGGCATTCAAAATGCGCTGTGGTGTTTTCATTGAAAACCAAGGGGCACGAATGAATTAATTGAGCGCGATTAGGTCAATGAACAGAAACAGAGTACCATTTGCCTTTGGGACCAAAAAAAATCTGGACTGAAACCGTGAGAATTTATGTTTTGAATGTGTTCTAGTGCTGTTTTCCGGAGAATGTCATTTATTTCTTGCTGCAAGGTGGTGGCTTTTAAATGGGTCCATTCGGATATTTGTAACTGTGGTGACTCTGGGCATAATCAAATTTGGAGAATTTTTTTCTCAAAGAGATACACTTTATGAAAATCTGGAAAATAAACCAATTTTCTTTAATGAAATGCAGATCAGGTATGCATGATTACACTTCATAATGTACATCAATTAAGTGGCTATGGCCCAGGTAAATATTCTAAGAATTGTTCAAGAGATGGGTCACTTTAGTTTACCTGCCATATCTTAAAGTACATAAGCACATGTACAGTATGCATTAGGTTGCAAAATTTAGAAACTCTTTCACTTATCAGTAACATTCATACAACATTTTAACGATATGGCCAAAAATTGTTTGGATAAATGGTAATTTGTATAATTCAATTCGGGGAATGCAACCCTTCTCTTTATTTTGCATGGATATTTTAAGGAAATAAGGAGCAGAGCAAACTCACTAATGACTGTTTGCCTGATATGTCTTCATTCTATTGATGTTTGTGTGACTTTTACTGGTTTCTAATGTAATTAATACAATGTAATACTACCTGTTAAAATAACAAAAACTTGCATTAAACATGATTGGAAATAAAATGAGATGCAGTGTAACAGAAATAATTCAATTCAGGCTCCAATACTTCATCATTTATATACAACAGTCTACTTCAATGTAAGTCAAGTGACCCTTAAAGGTAATTTACAGAAAAAATTTCATCAAAGTTTATACATACATAAGAGCATCCACATTTGCCAGCCTAGGTGAGGTGCAGCCAAGGATCTCCCCTGGGGATAAGGGCTTGCTCTGTGGGAGGGTCACTTGGTACTCCTCCCTCAACTCCTGGCTAACAGACTGAAAAACAGGAACACCACATGAATAATTTAGCTTAAAGCTGCATTTCTGCAATTATTATATCCCTTAGGACAATAATTCTCAAAAAGAGAAGAAATAAATGTATGTCTCCATAATGATATATTATTGGAAATACTGCAAACTTTTGATCATGAAGATTCAACATCATATAAACTGTAAAGTATATACATTAAGATTTGATAGAGTGAAACCTCTCTTATTGGACAATGCCATATAAATAAAACTTGTTCATAAAAGACAACATTAATGGATGTATTTTGTATATTTCAGTCATAATCAACCTCTACACAAAAGGACTTTGGCTCAAAATTGTCTGTTAGGTTTTTGTATCAAGGTATATTATATACTAAAGTTGCTCATTCCCACCTTAACAACCAAAATGGAATCAATCTTATTGCAGTGTTCAGTTTTAATTCAAAAGATTTATTTAAATTATTCTTTGGAATTACAAAGTGTTCAACATCAATACTTTTTGGACGAAATCAGTATCTTGGGATTATTGTGAATTCATTCAAAGACATTTTGGATTATGTCACTGTGATACATCAAGACTGTTGGCACATTCAAAACTAGTGGCACATCAGTAGAGATGTCAAAATTTTAGAAAAAGTCAACTGGGTACTTGACGATCTTAAAGATCGGTTACCCAGGTACCCGATCTAAAGGAAATTATATTAAATGTGAACCTGAACAGCTTTGTTATAAATTCATACATGCCAACCCCACCGAGAGGTATAAGTGTAATATTATTAATATAAGTGGCAAAAAAGTGCAGTCTGAGCATAAAAAGAGTGATTTATATACTGCATGCCATAATTACAGAAACCTGTATGAAAAACATACATTTATTTCTGTTACTTTCCTAGATCTGCAATTACTTAAAATTTTTGTCCCAAATCGGCTAAATCCATGTGGATTAGTACGAGATTACAGACACAAATCAAAATGTTAAATTATTTATACACAACATACACTATAATTAATCTACATCACATGTTTAACTTTCGCTCAAATTTGTAAAGTCCAAAAATTCTGAATGCTGCATTATATTACTGTTGAATTCCTCTTTCAAAATTTGTAAAGTGCTATTGATTTATCCTTTTCCTCATGCAACATGTTCTTCAATTTAACAAAATCCTTCTCCTCTAACATTTTCCAGTCATAAACATCCACAAGTCACATTGTTAAAGCCCGCTTCACTTGATAATATTTGGCACCATGTTTTTTCAATATAGACTGGTCCACTACATAAGTATCAAACTATAATTAATCTGTGATACATGGTTTGAAATTCAAGAAACCCGTCTGTTTTCTTCGAAACATGTCATGTACAGTTACTATACATAGAAAATAACGAAACTGTTCGAGTACTTAGCCAAATGGTCGTCTTCATTGACGATACGAAGACCAGTAGACAAAAGTCTATGATGTATCAATGTCACATGATACGAGCCTCAAACTGCACTCATTCTTTTGTGTCTTGCTCACTCCTGATGTTGCCAGATATAATCTTTGATCTAAACTCAGAAACAGGTTTGTTTGGGGTTTTTTTAATACATGAACTGAAAGGGTACCCTATAGCTAATTTTATTACCCCGGTAATTATGAACAGGCGTGTACCCGAGTACCCGGTGACACCTTTAAACATCAGCACATTCAATATTAGAATTCATTTAGAGCACTGCTGGAATTCATTCAGAATACTCTATACTTTTGGGCAGAACATTTACGACTATTTATGATTTAATTTACAATACTGTACGTTCTTTTAAAATTTTCACTTTGTATAAAAGGGAAATAAATTATTTGTTGAATTTTACAAAACTTGTTGGTTTTTGCTCTAATATGTTAAGGAGTCCTTCCACTATACATTACAAAGATAGTAAGACCATCAAGTTCATATGTGTATCAATATGTATCATATTGCATGCTGTTTATTGTGAATCGTATCAATACATGACACAGGTATATTGTTTCACCCCTACTAGCCTGGTAGCAACTGCCCTGACATCATGAAGTGATATGTGCTACAAATATATCAGGTCTTGTGTTAATTCTCTATGGGCTTAATGAATAACCCAACTAATCAAAGACAAAAGAACAAAAGTGTAAATACTGCACAGTAAAACCTGTCTTGAAAGACCATCTCTTCTGCCAAAAAAAAAAATCTCTCAAGACAGGAGCAGTCTCTTTTGACAGGTCATAATACTATATAATTAATCTCAACACAGGTGGTCTCATAGCAGTGGTCTTTCAAGACAAGTTTTATGGTCCTAAACTTCCTTCTCTGAGTGATAAGAACAAGTCTGATCATCCTCTTCTGTTTGGCTTAGTTCACATTGGGTACCATTTATTTCAATGCTGTTACATAGACCATAAGATGCTCAAGTTAAAAAGGTATACTGAAAACAAGTTTAGAAACAAAAGACAAATTTCCCATGAACCGGAGCCTGTTTTTGGCAATGAAACCTAAAGCTGTCATGCTGGAACCATTGTGGCAGAAATGCAAGATGTTTGGGTTGACAAATAAGGCATGAATATGTGAACATTCATTTTGTTATAGAACAGTTTCACAGCTTTCTAGTACCATATATACTTGCTTATAAGTAGAGTCAAACTGCAAACAAACAAAGATCCTGATCTGCCATAGCATAATGTGCCTGAAGATCAGTGTCTATTTTGTTTGTTCTACTGATTACTTCTATCAAACTGCACATACCCAGATCTGCCTGCACATTATATGCTGGAAGATCAGGATCTGTGCAGTTTGCAGTTGGACTTGACTTGTAAGTGAATATAGATGGTAGTAATAATGAATTACCTGTAGAGTTGTTACAAACTGTATAGTGCTGACAAAGGCAAGGCAAGACCCTCTGCTAAAGTTGTGTCTGACTGTCTCCAGGAAATGAAGAGTGTCTATTTTGATGTCAACAAATACATACAACATCTGTATACCTTCGGTCATGTCTATAGGAACTGGAAATGAAAGAAATGTAATATTCTGAAATTATAATCAAATATTCTATATAATAAAATACCTGGCTACTCAAATGCATATAATCCTATTTCTATTTTAAATCACCAACAAAATCTGCATACCACTAATCATAACCATCTTGCTCTAAATTCATCAAATCTTTAATTAATTTTTGCTGTAAAATATGATGTTGTGTAAAACTGCTCAATTTAAACTCCAATACAAATTTAACACATTTCCAACATTACATAATACTTGCATATTGTTAAATATCTTATATTGCTAACACATGGCAAAATATAATCATATTTCTATTTTAAATTCCCAATTAAATCTGCACACCAATCATATTTCTATTTTAAATCCCATGTGTGTCAGTGTGACACACACAATAGCATTGCCATTGAATATTTATGAAATTTATTTTAAAATATTCAAAGAGAACATTTTAACTGTAAATAAGAAGACAAAACTTATAACATTCATTGATATGTACTGGAAAATGTGTGGTTTTCCATTAAGGATTTACTGGTGCATCAGTAATAGTCCTATCCATTTACTGTACTACAAATATATTGGGTCTTGTGTTAATTCTTTATGGGCTTAGTGAATAACCCAACTAATCAAAGACAAAACAGCAAAAGTGTAAATATTGCACAGTAAAACCTGTCTTGAAAGACCACCTCTTATCCCTTTCCAATATTTTATATTTTAGGGAAATGATATATTTCATTCATACAAATTTTATATAGAATCTTATCCTGCAACATTACCTTATGCTTTTCATACGACTTGAAAAGGTCTTTTTATTTTTCATTTAGCAGATGAAAGGCCTTGAAAAAAAGAAACACAACAATTACGTAGAAGATTTATTTGGTTGAGTCTGATGGCAAGCTAGCTCCCAAATTGTATCTTGTGGGTGATAACAAAGGTTAGTTTTGTAGCTTCTATTTCTTTCTTTGGTTCTAATTACAGCCTAGAGTACATGTATGTTGTTTAAAGGTTTGGTGTGCACGGACCAAAGTGTTAAGACCAGGGCAATCATTCCATTGTAAAATTGTGTGAAGTTTTAAGATTAATAGATGGGCTTTCACACCAGCAGAGTTTAATGATTTGGGGCTGTAAGGTTGTTGTTGTTGTTGTTATAGGGTTTAACGCCATTTTTCAGCACAAGATAGGCTATACATGGTGGCCAGTATTAATGGTGGAGGAAGAACCCTGGAAAAGCCTGGGCTCGAACTCACGCAGACAGAGGTGAGATGGCAGTGATCCGTAACGGTCAGCGCTTTAGGCCACTCGGCCACTCGGGGCCCCGGGGGGGGGGGGCTATAAGGTTGAACCCTGTATAGTTAAAATGGTAATCATAATGGAGCAATGCATGAATATAAACTCCAAACAAAACCAGGTTATTGTTCTAACAGTGGGTGTGCTCCTCATTTCTTATACAATACCTACCAAGACAACTGTGGCCATAGTGAACCATGAGGTTGGCTCCAAGTGCTTTGGCAGTGAAATCATCCACACAGCATGCTCCATAAGTTACATCTCCCATGATCAGTGTGTCAGCCCCTGTAAATCTGTAAGAATATAAGAATGATTAATCTGTAAGTTACATCTTCCATAATCAGTGTGTCAGCCCCAGTAAATCTAAAAGAATGTAAGGATGAGCAAGGTGCTCTGTAAGTTACATATCCCATAATTAGTGTGTCAGCCCCAGTAAACCTAGCAGAATATAAAGATGAGCACCGTGCTCCGTAAGTTACGTATCCCATAATCAGTGTCAGTTCCAATAAATCTAGAAGAATATAAGGATGAACAAAGTGCTCTGTAAGTTACATATCCCATAATCAGTATATCAGCCCTAGCAAACCTGGAAGAATGGAAGGGTAAGCGAGGTGCTTGTGTAACTAACATCTCCCATAATCTGTGTCAACCTCTGTAAATCTAGAAGAATATAAGGATGAGCAAAGTGCTCAGTAAGTTACATCTCCCATAATTAAAGTCAGGCGCAGAAGAATTATTTAAACCTGTTACAAAGACTACTAAAGGTCTTCTTTCTGCGTTAGAAAGAACTGCAGCAGCAACTGAAAAAACAGCAGAGCGAACTAAAAAGACAAAAAAACTTTTACAAGAACTTCCAGAGAAAATAGCTACTGCGATGCCAACCCTGGAAATACCTGAGGATGTAGACCAAGCGGAGGGTGATAAACTAAAACCAGAACGAGCACGAGCCAGGGTTAATCTGGTTGATAAATTTACCGAAGATGTTATTAATAATATCAGACAGGTCAAAAATATAAAACAATTAGCTGTGAGTACTGTAAAAAGTTATGATAATCGAGGACGATTTTTAAAACCTGAATATGCTGATGATCCTGTGGGTCATGAAACTTGGTACAAATGGATATTTCGCATATAATACAATGTTGATCAAGCTCAAAACAGCGATCCAAAATATATTGAATATATTCATGCAATAGATGAATGTATTTCATTGATACAACTATCACCAGAGCAATGACAACAAATATTACAACGACAAAAAAAAAGAACAAGAAATAAAACAGCTGCAGCTAAAAGTACAACCACAACAAGAAAGAGCAGCCAGTCCAGTATTAGGTGAGAAAGAAGAATGGCAAGACGCTCCCGGCGCAATTGGAGGTGGTATTGGTACAGGTACCAGGGGTGGTGGTTTTATTACTTGTCCGGATAACATTCTTGCTGATGTGGACAGATTAGAAATTTTAATTGGCGGAAAACAAGCTGGTAATAATTCCCCGGAAATCATTAACGAGATAATATCGATTTGTCAATGACTGTTTACCGGTGGCATCATGGACATTAATGTTTACCGTGAACTCATCGATGAAATTACCACCAATTACTACAGTGATTAAACAGTTGGATATAACAACTAAATTAAGATGATCATACATAATGCTCAACGTGGACCAACCATGGTCAGGGTGATAAATTCAAGATTACCAACCTATAAAACGTTCTACAGCTATGGACTTGGTGATGTTGTTCAGGGTCTATTTAGAAGGTTAGCCCCAAAAGCAATACCTGTTGCAAAACAACTAGGCATGAAAGCTATTGATGTTATTCGTGATAAAGGACTTAGTGCTATCGGCGACGTTGCCGGTAAAACATTCTCGGCAATCAGGGATAGACTAGCATGATTAATACGCAGACCACACACGGTCTGACCTCAGCCAGTAAAATTACCCAGCACAGAAGTTATGCCTGCAAATATTAGTAAAATAATAAATCAAGCTGCAAATCAAAAACTAGCAGAGTTGGCTATGCCTGCAAATGTTAGTAAAATAATAAATCAAGCTGTGAATCAAGAACTAGCAGCGATGACAAGGTCATCAGCGTTGCCATCAGGAAAAGAGAGAGAAAATATTAACCACTAGTCTGATAGCAGGAAGTGGTCTTCGTGTTAGACAATATCAAATATAATAAAGATGTTCAAGCGTGTATCTGATCCCGCATTCGACATGGACGCACCAGTTCTCAAAGATGAATCAGTACGTGATTATCAGTATTATTCTTATGACGCACGTGTGCCTGATGAACGTGGAAGAATCGAATTACAAGTTCAGGATACAAGCAGATATTTCTTACCTGCAGAGGTGTTTACTGAGATCGAAGGTAGACCTTTGAAATTAGATAATACAGATTACGGAATTGGTGATCGAGTTGGTTTTGTTAATAATGGTATTATGGCGTTATTTAAAAATGCCGCATATATGATTGATGGTCGGGAAATTGAGGTTTGTCATAAAGACATCGACGTTGCCATGACGATACTTGGTCTTGCAAGATACAGCGATGATTACTCAAGATCAGCTGGTCCGTCAATGATGTTTGCAAAGGATATAACTGATCATCCAGAAAACAGAAATGTAACACTAAATGCAGCTGGGGACACAGTTGTATCAATGAACGAAAATTTCAACTTGGGATTCACAACACGTCGATTAATGCTGAGCAACAATGAAGAATTTTCATGTGCAATTCCACTATCACATATCTTTGGATTCTGCAGAAATGTTAGAAAGGTCATTTTCAGGGCAAAACATACAATTGTCCTTGTGAGAAAACCTACCGACAATGATGCAATTTGGCACACTGAAGGAGTTGATCCAGCTGCAACCGCGGCACTTCATGGAAAAGTAATACTGACAAAACTTTCTTTGTGGATGCCGTTAATGACTCCATCGATCCTTGAAGAACAACGTCTGCTTTCTTTTATGGAATCCGGTGGTAAATCGACATTATCGTGGTTGACAATGACCACAGATAGTGTTCAAAGTACCATCAATGGGTTATTCACATGGCAGATAGCATCACAGCAAGGTGTCTCAGCACCGCGACATATATTTATTGCTTTCCAAGATGCTGCACGAGTAAACTCACAGTTACAGAAGTTTCTTTGCGGATAAACGGACATCAAGAACCAGCCGAGGATATATTACTGGATTTTAATCAAAATCATGTTGCGTGAGCATATCATCGTTTGATGACATTTATGGGGCGTATTCAAAATATTGATACTGGTTTACAAATATCTCAGCGGGATTTTACAACGCTGTATCTGATCTACTATTTTTCACTGGAACATTTAGATTTATTTAGATAATCTGTCGTTGATATACATTTTCGAGCTCGCGTAAACCGACCAGGTGCTATTGCCAATTACAGAGCAATTGCTCTTATATTATCCAACAAAACAATGTTGCCTGAAGGTGTTGGTGGATGAATGAGAGTCATTGATGCCCCCGTGGAAAACGTAGTTGCTAATTTAAAATCAAATCAAATATTATAAATGTCATATCATCACGTTAATGTCAGTCTGACTCCTGGTCAGATTAAAAAACTACAATTGGCATCAAGAAAGAATTCTGGAACAAAAATATCACTGAGATCAACACAGATCTCAGGTGGTCCAAATAAACTATCACTGACTGAACGTCAACTCAGGCATTTCAATGATGCCAAATGATCAAAGACCGGCATACGACTTGATCTGTCTGTGGGGTGCCATTAGCGATATTGTTAAAACGGGTGGTATATTTCCATTTCTCGCAGCTAAACCAGCATTGATAGCTGCTGCAGCCCCTATTGCTGCAAAAACGGTTGCACTTGGTGCTCTTGGAGCTGCTGGTGGAGTTGCCGCTGATAAGATGATTAGGAAAATAACCGGTGGTAATGTTAATCTAAACACAAAAACCAAACAGGAACTCGCAGATGAGATCAAAAAAGCTGCAGCGGAGGAGGAAAATAAAAAAAAAAAAAAACCCATCAATGACAAAGTCATCATTAAAATTAAAAATACCCGCTTCCAATTTTAATTTACTTGATGCTGCTAAAAAAACTAAAATCAAAAACTTCAGAGGTATTTTTATGTGGGATCAATTACCAAAACAACCAAATCGTGTCGAGACCGGTATCATCAATCTTGATAGAAGTTCTGGTCCAGGTACTCATTGGGTTGCATACGCGATTGATCCATGTGGAACTGTTTATTTCGATTTGTATGGACAAGCACCACCAAATGAATTTTTTAAATATATCAGCAGTAATAAAATTGCTCACAATAAAATCGCTGTGCAAAGCACGTCAGTGTGGTATTCAACATTACCAACACAAAAAATAACTGATCCACCAACATGTGGCCGTGAATCACCTGCTGTCCTTGACACGATTTCAAAATCATCAGCGCCATCTCATAAAGTCATACATGAATATACCGTTTTAAATAATCGCTAATCATATATGGTTGATATTTATGGAAGATCCTCTCCTATCACTAGCAAGAGCAGCGACGATATTGATTTATCAAAATTCACTACAAAAGATGAACTTGCTGATCTTATCAATTTATCAGGCGTTGACCGAGATGAAGTTGTTGTTTTTCATGATCGATTTGGTGCTTTAAAGACGAGTAATATTAAGTGGATCAACATAATTCGCAGAGTTCTCACTGCCACCATGGATAATATTCCAGTATTTACTGACGGTGGTAGAATCAGAGACTCAAATATATCATTTATAATTAACAGAGATGAAATTAAAAATAGTGTTGCTGATCGTTTAAAATCCACCGGTGATACAATGACAGGTAAACTCAACATGAACAGAAACAAAATCGTTGTTTTAAGAGAACCAACAGGTGATGAAGATGCTGCAACAAAGAAATACGTGGACGATAAAGATACACCCGTCGATGACAAATTAAATACACTACGAGCCAAGTATGACGTTCATGTAAATATGTTTATAAATACTCATAGAAATTTTTAGCAAGTTAATAAAATCGCAAATGATTTCTTTGGAAGTCCAATGGTTGTCGACATAAAACTCTCTGAAATTAACACAAAACTAGGAGATGTTATTAGTGGAATTCCTAATATCGTTCAAAAAACTAATCTGATTAAAACTCCTCATGCGCAGATCAACAATATCGTATACACAGTATCATCAGGATCATCAACATGGTCACAGCAAAATAACACTATCAAACATACCGTGAAAGTCACTGGTGTGTATAGGCTGTCTGTGTTCAGCGCTGCAAAATTCAGGATATTTACCATGTATCCATAGCGTCATTCGACTGATAATTTTTCTGGAACCATGTCTATTGTAATAAATAAAGATGCTGAAGAAATATTTATACTGGAACCATCTGATAAAAAAATAACCGCAGCGTCTTACTGGTGGTGTCTGGAATTTGTTGCTGAAACACCTCAATTGATTACTTAATATCGAGTATATGATTTCACCAATGACTCTGCCATCGACGTCTGATCTGAGCATCATAAACAAATACAGATACGAGCAAGCGTGTTTGTTACAGACCCAACTAAAAAACATCATTGACGAGTACATAATAAAAATAAAAAAATACTGTAGATGTATCGTTGTTACTGATATAATTGTTTATTCTGCACCTGTGATCATCGCTGGAACAGCAACTATAATCGGATCAATATCAGCCACATATACAATAGCACCAGTGGTGCTGCCAGCACTGGGAATTGGTGTTGCAGTTATAACCGGTATTGCTGGTATTCTTAATATAATTGCAAAAAAGATATCTACGTGTGCGGCTGACAAATTACATGAATATCAAATATTGCCATCGGCGGCAACACATGCACATGCCAAATTATCATCACTGATATCATCAGGTCTCAATGATGGAGTAATATCAGATCAAGAATTCGCAGAAATGATTAAGGTTTACCACGACGCTGGAGGTGTGGTAACTGGAAATCAAAACCCAATGGCGGATGTCGTCATCTCCGACAATGACAAAGTCACTTTAATTTAAAATCAACAAGTAAATAATAATAATAATATCATCAACGATGTCATCGCAAGAACTCCTCCAACAAATCGTCGCTAATACAACACCGTCAACCATGACAATGATATCAACGAGTTCAACTAATCCTGAATTCAATATTGTTTTTCCAACGGTGATTCCAGCGAAAGAAATTGCATTAGCACAATTGCGAGTATATCACAGTTGGCCCAATATAAGATCAAAATCATTTGGTGGATTATCCGCAAATAACTCATTAGTTTTTTCTTATAAAAATCTCCCTGATGGAACTCCAGATTGGTACGTTGTAGGAATTCCTACTGGTAGTTATTAAATAACACAAATCAATGATGAATTCCAATGTAGAATTAAATCTATAACAGGGCAAGAATCTAAAATCGCTATTACGGTTCACGAACCAACATTATCAGCCGCGATAGAAATATCAATGCCGGATTACTCCATTGATATATATCAATCATCGATCAGAACTGTATCAGGATGGCTAGAAGTAGCACCTGTTTATCAAGGACCACTAGAACCAATCAGAGGTGATTTCGTCACAGACAAAAAAATATTTTTAAAGTATCCAGAATATCGAAGAAGAGGATATCCATGGTCGCGAGGGGATACAGGTGGAATAACAATTCTTGCCATGTCGTCTGGTGAAAGACTTCCTGAATTCACTGAACCAATCTTTATTCTTCACAGTGGTAAATGGGTCTTCACCTTGATATTTATAATTTGATTTCCAATCACATCCACGTTGAACAAAGGCAAGAAATTAATAATCTTCGAAACTTTTTTCGAGTATAACACAATATTACAGTGATGATGTGCGACAACAGATCACTGAAACAATACATCTAAACCAAGTTAGATCAGACCTTGAATATTTATATAAACTCTTCATCAAAACAGTGATTAGCCAAAGTATTTTTCCTGACCCCCCAAGATGATCAGATGTTAAACAATTATTTCACGATCATTTTAAAATAACCAAAAAACAATTACCAACATTTGTAATGCCAGATTTTGACACTAAAAAACTAAAAAAAAAACGTCAATGACATCATCGATGAAAATTTCCCCAAAGTCTTTGAATCATGGAAAAAAGTAGCACCGCCGGCAAATATTCTCCGACATGACAATGATCCCTACAGTGGTGGTCGTCATATATCACCAGGAATTGTAAATATAACATCAACAATCGCGGTCAATTTAGTATGTGACGCCATCGATGGAAGTTATCAAGTAGACCTTGGAAAGTCAAATCAAGCTCAGCAAAGATATATTTTATATTCATTTACCCCCGAAGTACCACCTGGGTTTTTAAATGTGTCAGTACCAGTTAATCCGGTTTATCTGCGATGTCATAATCCACTGTTTGTCATGGATGCATTTTAGACTTACTCACCTGGCTGGACACTTGCTTGACCTACGTCAGGAAGTTCTGGCAATAAGTTTGTATGTGAGATCTTAGATTGTCAACAAATTAAATTACACAAATAAATATAATCAATGACGAAATCATCAGGAATAATTGCAGAGATTAAAAAACTAACCCTCGCACAACAATTGATGGTGTGTTATTATTGTCTAAACAAAATTCGTATAAAGATTATCGATGACATCATTGATGTGGCAAAAAACTGTGAATTAATGTAAAAAACAAAAAAATAAATCTGAATCTGAATTTAAATCAGCATCTGAATCTGAATTTGAATCAGAATCACAATCTGAATCAGAATAAATATTATAATCTGAATCTGAATAAATATTATACTCATGAATCAGAATAAATATTATAATCAGAATCTGAATCTGAATAAAAAATAAAAAAATAAATAAATATAATGTGTCAGAATATAATCTGATTCAGAATAAATATTATGAAATATTATAATCTGAATCATGAATCAGAATAAATAATCTGAATCTGAATCAGAATAATTATTATAATCTGAATCAGAATAAATCTGATTTTGCGTAAATATATTATAATCAGAATAAAAATAAATAAATAAAAAAATAGCAAAAGAGAGTACCTGATGAGCAAGTTGAATGACGTCAGATATATATCTTTTTGGGTAATTGTTATATTTTTCTTTCTCACTGTAATTGTAATTTTCCTTCTCATTGCAATTATTGGATCGCTAAGCGCGATAGGGGTAATAAAAACACCTCCTACGCGAACCCCTGGTGTTTTGAGGTTTGGGGGTGCCAGGCGAGTTACACCTGGAATTATTTTTCTTTACAATCTTACAATCACCCATACACAAGTATATCTCATCATCAACTGCCCGCAGGTGCCCCCCAATTATAATAGCATCTGTCGCCTAATGCAAGACAATATATCTTTAGCATTTTTCGAGACTCGAACATGTGAAGAGTTTCCACTAGTGGAAACGTACGCTGACGCCTTAACCCCACGGCTACCGGAGCTCTTACAAATACACAGGTAAATTTAAGTATATAACTATTCGCTACCACAGTCACTAGTGACAGCACTTTCAGTGACCTTGTCAATAGCGACCTTGTCACTGCACATAAATTTCTTCAGCTGTTGCACACGTGAACTTATAATCATATAATCTTTTTTGTTTCATATTCAAATGATAACTCTAATCTAATTTTTTCGATCGAATTTGTAAGTAAAACAAATTTTTGAATATCCTTATCATTGACATAGAGTAGAGACTGTCTTAAGGCCTGTTGAAGTAACTTAATGAATCTGTACTTGGCTGCTAGTGTATATCTTCCATCATATTTCCGTTCCTGTAGCACTTCAAAATCATTTATGATTTTATCGGAGTCCAACTGTTCTGATAATTCTATATCGTCATTTAATTTTTTAATCTCAGAAATAATTGCACGAATATTTTCGTAATTCATTATATGATAAATATTTGATTAAACAAAAATATTTTCTGAATCAGAATCAGAATAATAATATTTATTATATACATATTTCTACCTGATGTCATTCAGGAGTTAAAATACATGTAGGTCTGTATACCTGTTTGACCTGGATTTGTACACACGCAAGTGGTGCCTGATTTATGCTGAGGTCACCTATACTTGTACTAGCAGACAACCTACATGTGCTATCAGTTATATTGAATAAAATCACAATTATTGTAAACTGTAGCATGGGTTTATTTCAATTTCCAGACACACTTCATAAAATATACTGTATAAAATATCTGTATTCAATAATCACATATACATTTTCTGCACAAGATGTATTCGCAAGGTTAAAAATTACATGTAGGTCTGTATATACAACTATGTGTTATCTGTCTTACAGGTAAGAGCCAAAAATGACTTACCTGTATTTTGTCCTGTTGTGAGAAACAGTAAAAAAAAAACCATCGAGGCACAGTCATATAATATTACACACTTGCAAGCAGGGACAACTGCTTAATTACTCTAGCGGAGAAGTCGTTGCTTGACGGAGTTATCTCCCTTCGTCATCTGATACTATAGGAACATATGAAAATGTTATTTTCTGTTTCAATTTTCTCAAATACGCCAATTTAGTTATATTATCTGCCACATATTTTACCGAATTCCTGCAAATATCAAAATATTTAGCAGCTGCATATATCGATGGAAATATTTTTTCTTCGCCTGTCTCCACATTTATGGATTTAACTGACCTAGGAGACTTGCAATTACTTCCAATACCTCCACATGCAGTATTCGGACTCTGTGTAATAGCTTGCAAATTTGATAAAGAATTATTTTTCGGATTTGAATCAATATGATTGATTACAAGTCCATCTTTGATTATTCCATAATAACATTCAAATACGAATCTATGAAACAGATACATTTTATTTCCAGCATGAAATTTGAGATAACTAATACCATTGTCAGAACCAACTGGTTTTTTTTAGTCAACAGTGCCTGATGACACCATCAAGAGATGCTTCATAATTCTTGATGATGGGGTGTTTCACAAATTCATTTTGCTCCATTTGCATACTAATATTATTTGTCTAAATTGTTATTTTGAAAATCTGGCGAGATAGTCTTCGGCGGTTTTTATGGGAGACTCAACATTTTTTTTTATCATAATATCATTTCAGCTCTCTGTATCTTTTACCACCACATTGCACACACAACCGCATTTTTCCTCTGACCCCAACACCACATTTCAAACATGGTTTTAGTCCTACACCTCCACGTCGAAAACTCTGCATGTGATGGCCACAGAATTCATTTACGCATGTGCAGTTACACGGAGTTGTAAATCCTATCATTAACCAACTGCATTGATTCTTTGCTTGTATCATTATATATATAATTAAAGTTTAATTAAACACATATTTGCCTTAATTATAATATGGAGGAATTCACGAGATTATCCGCAATTAAACCTTCTAGAGCTAGATTTGATCTTGACAAACTCAATGATTTCGTCATCTGGGAACCAAAATTTAGTTTTTCGATGCAAGATTTGGCACTGATGAACAATGATATAACTGATCGTATCAATGAAGCCAAGAAGGAATTTTGTGACGATAGTGCAGTTCATACGTGGTCAACATTTAAAATCATGAATGACACCATAGGTGTTGTCGATGGCAGAGTGAATGACGAGCGAGGAAGGAAAATTATTAACTACCTCGATGATCATCGATATATTATTCTAATAAAATTTATTATACAGACAGACGACGTTTGGATTATCCGTGACAAACGTGACCCTGTCAGCATGACCGTTGGAAGTAGCATCGTCACGTTGAACAAAAATTCCAAACCAGGAACACTGACTGGTATTGACAAACCATATTACGAACGAGCGTATCCTGTGCCTGCAGTTGTTTATGCGCTATATCCGTTAAATGATAAACCTGACGTCGATGATCTCACGCTGATGAGAATATCAAGGATAAATTGTTTAGCTGAGTGAGTTACAGAACATTTCTCAGCAGTGGTACATGGAAACGGTTTAACGGATCATCGTTGTGATAAAATAAACACATGGGCAGAAAAAGTTAAAGATACTGGAGTGTCTATCAGCGACGTTGCTGAGTTAGAAAAAATATTAAGATTTCCGATTACGGTGAAGGCATTAACCGGAGAGATTTTATACGCGCCGAAATACACAAAAAATGGAACTCCGATAACAATCATTGATCATAACGCACATGCATGGATGTCCACGGTGATGATATTTCCATGAAACATAGTGACTATATATTTGATTTTATCAACGATATCAGTAAGAGTGACCCTGTACCTGTGTGGTTATTTTGAAGTTCCGATGATGGAAATTACGATCAGTTTGTAAGGCCTAGCGGAGAAATTTATCGTGCAGAATCACTCCACGAAGAAATGAAAAATCTTGCTCTGAAATACACGAATGATAATGATGTTATTGAACAATTACTGAATAACTGTTTTACCATTCCATCAGTTGCTGCTCACTTTGCTCAGGAGAAAAATTCATGGAAACCTACAAGATCGGAATTTCTCATTGATGCACAGCTAAGCTGCGTTGAATACGGACACGGCGGAAAATGGAATACTAAATACGATTATAATGACATTATATCAGTTGATATGGTAACGTGTTATCCTGGAAGTTTTCTTGGACACAGAGAGTGTTCTGAATCCTTTAAAAGATTTGGTCATCCAACACATGAGATGACAAGAGTTGCGATAAATGGACCTTTGCCAGATTTTGATCTGACTGGATTCACCTGCGTGGATTCATTTGAATTTGCATGAGATCTCCACCCGATTGTTTATGCATGGTTTGGAAGACATTTCTCAGAAAAACATTGGGCTCCTATTGTGTTGTTACGATACATGCTTGATGTAAAAATATTAATATTGTTGAAAGTAAGTGTCACGATAATATCGTATCATCCGCAGAAACAAGTTTGGTTGCACAACCAAATAAGTTTGATGCAGAAAGTGATGTCAGAGAAAAATTTCCTAACCTTGACGAGGATGAAGTTGTTAAACTTATTAATGTTGTGTCTGGATACAACAAGGAAAATAATGAAAAAGTTGCAAAAGATCTCGGCAGAAAAATAATCAGTAAGTTTACTTAAGGTGGTGCATATGATCATAAACGAACATGTACCAGGCTGATCATGGACGATGGCAAACTCAATTTTATAATTGCTGATACAATGGAGAGAAATATGTTCATAAACCAAAATGATGTTTATTTATCGAACGGAACTAAATTAGGTACAATTGTGAGTTATACTGATGGTGAGTCGCTGCAATTTACTCATTTAAGATCTTCGATGCTCGCGTATGTTTCAATAAACTTAGTATCAATGATAAACAGATTTGCTGATACCGCGGTTAGAGTTGCCACAGATTCATTTTATATAAATAAAAAATATTTGGATTTGCTAGATAAGTTACTTGGCACTGGTGAATGGGGATCATGGAGAATAAAACGCGAAAACATATTTAGTTATTCTGAATCTGCCGACATTGAAATTGCGGAAAAGTATTACAAGAATAACAATAAAATGTCAGCATCGACAGCGCCACCTGTGTATGATCCTGTAACCAGGCATAAAACTGTTTATCTTAATGGGTGTGGTGGTTCTGGTAAAACAACACGCGCGATTGAATTATTTAGAAGTTCAGATATGGTTATGCTGACGCCCACACACAGGCTTGCCAGAGAAATGAATGAATGAGTAGTAAAATCTCAAACTTATCATAGTTTCTTCAGATGGTGCGGAGACGCATGGACTCCATCGCAGATGGGTGAGAAATATATTCCGAAGATTATTATCTTGGACGAAATTTGTATGGTGTCGTTGAAAGTATTAAAAATGTTGCTGTTTTAGTTGATAGTGGCTCTGCTTCTTTATACCTACTTGCAACGTCAACGACAGTTAACGCATATTTGTATGTGCGTGATCAACGTCTACGTGTTTTAGTATCATGAGGTAAAAACAAAATATCTGCTTGATGAACTTCATTGGGAGTACTGACATCAAAATGTGCGTGCTGAATTTTTTTAGGTGGACATAGATAGATTTGCCATATTGCCTGTCGTGCTAACCAATCTGCAGCAACAACACGTGAGACTTTTGCTGCTTCAGCAAGTTTACTAATCGCTGCTCTGCCTCTCCAATATCCTCTTGGACTATAATAAACAGATTCCATTATTTTAATAATCAGTTGATTAATTACCAGCACCTAGGACTAGTTTACTTTTCATCACAGATTTTACTAGGAAGCTAGCAAGTTTTTCTCTGAGAGAGTAACTTTTTATTGAATTCAGCGCGTGAATCAGCTTCACATCTGTGAGGTGCCATTGTTGTAAATCTTTGTTTTTATATGCAACATCATGAATATGACACGCTTGATCAATTGCGTTTATTGGATACTCTCCAGGTCTTGGTTGATCTCGTTCATCAAGTCAGATATCAAGTCAGGTTCCAGGACCACAATAATTATATCCAGGAAGATGTTTTTCTCCTGGGTATTTAACCCATGGAGTCCCTGGTAATTTTCCCAATGAAGCAGCGATATCACCACCTGTCTTTGTACGAGAAGAAATAAATTTGTATTTGCTTATACCACATTTCACACACTTGCCTGTAAGTGCAAGTTTTTTATTTTTTGTTGTTATTGTTGTTAATCCACTGGTTGGGGTGGATGCTCTGCATTGAACACAATATAAATTCATATTATTTATTATATTTGTACAACATGGATGTCACTGATTTCTCAGCGACACGAAAGCAAGAGCCAATCAAGCATCATGCAGCATTACCAAATTCTATCAGAGCAATTATCATAGGTCCATCTGGGTCTGGTAAGACGCAATTATTGCTTAATCTGATAATGAGATGGCTAAAATGGGATAATTTGTATTTAGTGGCACCATCCGTAGATGATCAGTGATGCTACGATGTGCTTAAAGATTTTAATGAAGAAGCGAAGTTGTTGGATGAAGATGAAGATGATAATGATATTATTGACTTTATCACCGATATTGATGAAGCTCCATCTGTGGATGATCTCGATGGACGTATTAATAATCTCATAGTATATGATGATGTGATGCTGGACAAACAATCAAATCCAGCTCGGATATTTTCCCGAGGCAGACACAAAAATACAGACATAATTTATGTTACTCAGCGATATACAAAAATACCTAAAATGATCAGAGATAACTGCAATCTACTGGTTGTGTTTAATGGAGTCGATACACATACTCTGCAAAACATTCATCAGACTTGGTGTTCAGGGGATATGGATATGATTAAATTCTAACATTTATTCTCAAAAGCACAAGATACCCCACAAGGATTTATCACGATAAATTTACATGATCCTCGTTCGCATATCGTATAGGTCTCGATAAAATTTTTGACTGAAAAATACAGCAGCAGAGAGGCTGAACAACAACACGTGCGTGTGTGCATCGCAAACGATCACGACTAAAATTTTAAAAAAATACGTAAACGTGGGGTAACAAGGATCTGTTTTCCGTTGCATGAAAATGGTTTCAGTTTACGATTATTGACCTTATTTTTTCAGACTTTGTAGAAACTCTTATTTTTGCAGCCTTTGTTGGAACCCTTATTTTTGCTAACGGACCCTTCTAACCTTTGTAGGGTTCAGCCTCTCTGCTACTCCTCGTTAATCCAGACACCTTCATTCACAATGAATATGACCAGATTAATTTGCTTTCTGGATAATTTAATCATGCACATTTTTATTTTATGATGTCATCATACCATATACATGTACTGTACACGTACATGTATTTGCTAGCTGTACATATATATTCAATAATGGTTGAAATAAATTAAGGAATACATCTACTGACTTGTGTTTATTTCACTTTATTATTATAACATATACTTGTACATACATCTAAATGTTAAGTTTAAACAATTAGCACATTGAACACACCACACTATGTACATGCATGTATATTTATTATGTCAATTTCATCCAGAAATCTGTGACCTCTGCTGGCAGCAAAAACAGACATTGTTTATACAATCACTGGTTACAATATGGTATTTGCTTCTTTAAATTTTTCCACACATATTATCACATGATTAATTTATAACTTTAATGTGCCACTAGAATTTGTCCAATCAGAGACTGATAAATTGACACTCCTCCAAATTTGCCTCATCTTTTCTTGAAGTCACACTGCCTCTAAGGGAGGAGCCCTTGATTGATGTGATGCGTAAGTCATTCAGAAGAATTCTGGTGAGGATTTTGCTGGCTATTGACAGCAAGGATATAGTCTCCCTGAGTCACACAGATGGGAAAAGTCAACTTCTGTGCCATGTACAACCCTGCAGCTTTTTAGACTTCAGCTGGTATAGCATCAGCTTCAGGTGCTTTCCATCTGACACAGGGTTAATTGCTTTCACAGTCTCAGTTAGCATTGGAGAATCAGCAAGTGAATTACAATCATCTCAGTGATCAAGATATAGTGATATTCAAGTTCCTGTGTTCTTATAATAGATATTATTGGACCAAACAAACAAAATCTGATAGAAAAGTGAATGTAATGGTGTAAATTTAGGTTAAAAATAATTAACCAAAATCAGGAGAGACTGACATCTCTGAGCCCTGCATAATTTTCTTTAAAGTCTGTCCAAGGTTTTGAAATATGTATTGCTACTGGAAGTAGAATGGGGAAGGGGTGTAAAAAAAGTGAAAAAGGAAAACTTACTCTTGGATAATATCAGCAATAGTACAAGCATACAGCAATAGACCCTCTGGAAATTGGAGTGCAACTAAAAAGAGAACAAAATATTAAAGATTTAACAATGGCAGTGGTAATTTAAAAATCTAACCACAAACCTGCCAACCCGAACAAGACCTTCTCAGTAAGACAGTCAATTTTTTTTCCATAACTTAGACCAGCTTCTGTTAAGGTGTAACAAAATGTCATATACTGCTACTGTCAAGCTGTAAAACATATTTACAAGATACATACATTAAAAGTGTGATTCGAGACTGATGCAGCAATGGTAAATATTGTGTTCAACTAAAAACTTTGTAAAGTATACTTAAACCTTAATTACCTCCGGTACAATTTTACAAACTGTAGTTCAAACCCTATGGAGCTCAATGGCTTCTTGCTCTCCCTCAACTTGATGTAATCCTTAAAAATAATTAAATTTCACATGGCAGAAGCAATCATCTTTCTTGCCATAAGACAAACTCAAAATCAACACATGATGTCCAATAAACATAACTGTAGCCCTTCCTGCTATTTTTCCCCAAATATTCCTTTTTATTTTCTGTACTGACTCTTATAACTTTTTAAGAGGCTTATTTTCTTCCCTTAAAATGTATCACTCGTTGGATGCCATTTTAAGAAAATTCTAACAAGCAACAGCTGGATCATGTAAACATTTTGTATCACACAATATATGCAGTTTAAAGCATCTGATGTATTCCTGTGAAGTAGTTTGGTTTCCTGACCAACTCCAATGAATCTTGCATGAAACCATGGATCGGAACCAGACACGGACAAGCCAGTATCCAGAATTTACCACGAAAAATTTTTTTTTCTATAATTTGTGCTTTATTCCACAAGTCTGTATTTTAGAAGCCATTTCCATACGACTTGTAGCAAACTTTTAAGGATATAACAGATCTGCATCACTTGAAAAATCCTACATATAGTTCTAAGGAGAAATGGTAAATATTAATGCACACAAAAGTCTCATTGGATTAGTAATCAACAAAACTAACCATCACTTGGAAAGGTAAACCATATTAATATTGGAAAAAAAATCCCAAAAGCCTAGTTTTTCTGTTTTGATAGATGCTGTACAGTGAAAAAGTGAATATCAATGCACCCAAATGCCTTGCTCAACTAGTTTGATTGATGTTGTACAGTTGTACAATGAATATTAACATATCCAAAAGCCTTGCTTGACTAGTATGATAGATGTTGTACAGTTGTACAATGAATATTAAAGCACCCAATAAGGTTTATCTTTGGGTTAATGAGAATGCGTACCAAGCTGTCTTACAATCCATTCATCAGAACATAAATTATCATCTGAGGACTGAAAACGATGCCTACCCCACCTGAAGTGACTGCCTGACCACCGAAAGGACAATCCTAGACTAAAATATGTCACAACTTTTTTTGTGGGGTGTAAACCATGTAATCAATGATTTACACAGCTCACTTCTAGGAAAGTTTTTAGTAATCTCGATTAGCCATTGCAAACATTATCATTCAGAAAATAAGTTCAGTCTAAAGTGATTATGGCAACAAAAAATATTGGCCCCTTTTCTAGTTAAAGTACTGTTCACAGCATGCAGTCTACTCATCTAATTCCTGCATTCATTTGCATGTAAAATACACAGCTAACAGATCACAATATGCATAGTCATTAATATGGCAAGTTTACCACTGAATAAACATATATACTCCCACTTCCTATTTCACTGGTAAGAAAGGACCTTCTGAGTAGGATACATACAGGTCTAGCATGGATGAATGAAGGGTCTTCTGAGTAGGATGAATACAGGTCTAGCATGGATGAATGAATGTGATCATAAAAAAAAACTTAAGTTAGTTAAGAATAAAATGTGAGTCACAGTTACTTTCTTTAGTTTTAAGGGTGAGGCAGTAACATAGATGTGCCTGATTATCCAGCTTCATGAATTGAGAATAAACAACACCTAATAAATGAACTGCTAACACAAAATTTGAATATAGCCACTGAACCATAAAATATAGGTCACAGAGATCAGTTGTGGCATAAGTATTGTAAAACTTATCAAGATATATCCATATAACAAGATTCATGATTCTAATTAGGATAATATACATATAACATGTCAAAACTTGTGTGGTCATAATTGCAAAATTGTAACCAAAGCAAGTAAAAGATGAAATATAGGTCACAACGACTTTCTTTTATTGTATGGGACATATAGGGCTGCATACATGCATGGTCATCTAGTTTGCTGATCCAATTAAGAAGTGTTTGAGACTGAACTAAAGCCAGTTAAGCATAAACTGATGAACCTAAGTTATCGATTAAGGAGAAACCTGAAAGATAATGCACTTAATTTAAACTTTATTGCTGACTGTACAACAAGCTCTGCTGACTCACATACTTTTTAAATTGTACACAATGTCCTTTAATATCCAAGAACTCCCCCTATATATATATATATATATATATATATGTGTGTGTGTGTGTGTGTGTGTGTGTGTGTGTGTGTGTGTGTGTGTGTGTGTGTGTGTGTGTAATGTGAGATGGAAGATAAATTTTCAAGCAAAGAATCCTAAGACTGTTTATTTTTTCATCCCCCCGGTAACTTTTAAACTGTTTCCTTATCAAGTTCACAAACAATGAAATATACACAGTGCAATTGAAAATACAACCTCTACTAGTCCAGCCTGTTTAGGACTTGTGACCCAAATATACATGTCCATCTGACAAATTTTCTCATGAACTCAACGAGAGCTTACTTTTAGCGTAGACTTACTGTTTTTATGCAGACTCTACAAAATACATGATGCTGCATTTTAAACATCAGGTAAAAATATACTTAGGATTGCTGGCTTGGTCATTTGATGAGTTTAAAATTAACAAATGGACAGGTGAAAGTGATGAAAAAATGTAAACACTTAAATATTTTCAGCAGAGGTAAATTTTGTACATATTATTTTCATTTAATGCAGATACACATTTTGCGTTTCTCAGTCCACATTTGTTTTTTGCAAACTAGTCAAAATTTGTTTTTCACAAACTAACCTCTTTTTAGCTTTAAGGTGTGTGGTTCTGTGACGCTTTCATTCAACAAATAATGTACATTTTGAAACAACAAAGTGTAATACTCAACAGTGGCTGGTACATATAGGAACTGCCCTGACTTAATGATGTTGTCTTGAGGCAGGAAACAATTCCGAGCATTATCAAAATTGCAACACTCTGTAATAAACAATTATCAAGGTTTATTGGTAAAGGTACAGAGGAACCTTTTCTTGGTATCACTGGTTTATTTTAATATACAATACCGTGTTATTCTTGTAGAATAAACTTTGGAAAGATTTATGACACATATGCCATAATGTTCCAGTGTTCTTGATTCTACATGTACTATTTAAACAGTATTGCGTTCATTAGTAAACTCTTTTCAAGTTTTATTTGTATTACTGCTTTCAATAATTTCTTCTAAGTGGGTCTTAGGAATAGTAAGGAAACAGAATGGAAACTATGACAAACTGATAACCAGTAAACAAAGCACTTTTATTTCTGCTATTGTATATTCTAACAGGTACATGTATGTGCAATCAATCAACATGGCCATACGTTGCAGCTTGGCAATTTTCTGATGCTTTGTCATCGACAGGGTGGGAAGAGATCCAAGAAATTTAAAAGCCATGGTTTTTTTTCTACATTATGTGTGTTGGTCTTAAGCATACCTAGCCATACCATTGACAAATACCACAAGA
Organism: Megalonaias nervosa; assembly: GCA_016617855.1. Lineage (NCBI taxonomy): Eukaryota > Metazoa > Mollusca > Bivalvia > Unionida > Unionidae > Megalonaias > Megalonaias nervosa. The sequence goes on from JAECUM010000713.1 coordinate 87,633, forward strand.
AAAGTTACTACTGTATAGTTTTACAGGAATCTGACACCTGCCATGGTTGGGTTTATGGTGTTGGGGCTTCTCGTATCTTTTTTTAGTATATCAACTTGTGGAGGAAATACTATGGAATAAGCATGGGATGCCATAACACCCATTTCAGCTGCATTAAAATCAGTGATGGACTTCCCCTAGGTTGAGTGGATTTCCTCTTGACCTATGGGAAATCCACCAGACTTACTCGACATCATCCACTACTCATTGTGGGCACTTAATTCCTTGCCCTTCTGTCCATGTCCACTGCTTTGAGTAGGCATTCTATAATCCATGAGGCTTGTACTACATGGTTAGATGCAAGAAGAGAAAGAAAAACATAAGCTTCTGTTCAACCTACAGAACAATATACCAACCTCTTTTGGCACTGATTTGTTTCACCTTCCATACTGTCTTGTGAATCTCAAAATTGTAGTTGTCTGGTAACTTAAAAATAAAATTAAAATGTTACAAGGTTACTTATTACAAAATATGAAAAGTCACTGACTCTCAAACATGTATAACAAAAAGGCCTGTGCCTGTATGTCAAACCCACAATCAAAGCATTGCTATAAAATACATGACCTTGACACCAAGGTCAAAAGATTGAGAAAGGATGTCACATAACTAATCATATAAAACTATATAAAGATTAATTCCCAAGCATGAAAAAAATCCCTCAAGTCAGGGAATATTAGCCAGTGAAAAACCTTCATGCAAATTTTCCATGACTGATCTTGACTCTAAGGTCAAAGAGATCAAAGGGCCAAGAGTGTAATTCCATAATGAATTGTCTTAACAGTATAATGATTCAACCCAACTATGAAAAATATCCATCATGAGGTTTAGAAAATAAAAGCAAAAGAGAAAATGCTAATCAAAGCATTAATGCCAAGTTTCAATGATGCAAGTGAGCACTTTGTAGAATAACTGGTCTTAGCTTTATAATGATTCTTGCCAATTATGATCAGAAGCTACCAAGGGGTTTAGTTTAGAAAATGAACATGCATAGAAATTTTCATTCAGAATACTTTTAAACAATTTTCCATCATTTAAAGCACAGGAACAATGTTTCTAAAACAGTACAAATCATATCAGCCTTCAACCATTTTCCAGTTGACTTTTTTTATCCATCAGCATGTATTCAAATGACTGGTCACAAAACAATGATGTAGTGTTCGAGTAGCCATTTTATACCTTGAAACACTTAAATGACTGGCCAAGAGATTATTTTTTCATATATATTTGGCACGCATATCTTTCAATAAATCAAATTTAACTTCAAAAATATTACTGGCTAAACTGTACCAAAATTTTAACACAAAAGACTCATAGCAAAAAGCAACAATGCAGCATCTTTTGAACTATCACTAGTACAACAAACTGTTGATTGCAAGGCACATGTAAACAAATTACACCTCTCCCTCGATAACTCGTGTACACTGGGGTCCAAAAACAGACCACACTATAATCAAGGGTGTAAGTTACCGAGGGACCTCCAAAAAACCTACAAGACATCCAGAAAACTGAGTGTGTGTGTGTGTGTGTGTGTGTGTGTGTGTGTTTGAAACTGGGCTGTTTAATGGCTGCATCCTTGTTTATAATCGTGTCGAAAAAAATTGTCAATATAGCACTTTTTGTGATGAAGTTGTTCATTATTCTCTATAAATTACATTTATTTTCAAAATGTCCAACATCTGAAAGATAGATAACATGATTCAAATTGGTTTCAACAACCAAACATGGTATGCGAAAGCATTCATGCATTATGTCACGGCTTTTTGTTTTGTTGATTAGCCTGGTTCCCGGAGTGATGTACAATAGTATTTTGCAAAACTCGGAGTCTTTGATGCAGGGAACCAGACAAACTGTTGATACACTACCAAACAAGATTCCTTTTTATCAAAAACGCACAACATTTATTTCGTGAGACAATTGTCTACGTCAAGACTCAATTTTTGTATTTTTCAATTAGTAAAATATTGATGCCAAGATTTTATTGCTAGTAATAGTGAAACTTCTTATCATCCTTGAGGATATCTCTACGTGCGAATTCTGGAATACTCTCAAACTTGTTTTTCCCACAATGGTCTGTATCAGTGAAACAAAGCTCTTTATTTTACGAAGTACTCATTTTGCTTAGTTTCCTTGCTTTATTTAATCACAGTTATGATTGAATAGGTTACTTTAAGGTAGTTTAATTACATCACGTACACAACAAAATTTATAACACTGTTTGACTGATCAACTGAAATGATTTACCTGACATATGACCGGGGCCACTGGTTCTTAAGCATGTAGGATTTGTATGCCTTTTAACTTTTTTATTCCACCTCCTTTATTTGATTCAAAAGACGTAATTAATGTGATAAAAGAAAAGGAGGCCTGCTTTTTATTTAGTACAACAATACAACAAATGGTTCTGCTAGTCCAACATCAAAACATGGTGGGCACTTAATTAGGTTCTCATAGAAATGCTTGTGGACAGTAGACTGTTACAGTAGACTGACACATTTTACGTTTAATTACAAGAGGTCACATTGCATTTATGATGACTACACTTAAAAGGAACTAAAAGATAGAACTTGAACACAAATTTCAATTGATAAAAAAATTATTTAATTGGTACTTATTTATTAAAGTACTGCCTCCACTAGGATTAAATGATATTTTCATTTATCGAAATGTCCTTGAATATCGTTAATTGCGGTGTACTAAAAATGTCGTTTGGAAAGAAAATGTTACAAATTATATGACTTCTTATTAAAAGTTGATATTTCATAATGTTGATTCAAATTTCCAGGTCCTATCTACCATTTTCGACGATAAAACGAGCGATATATCAAAGTTTCCGTTACCAATTTTGATCGCGATTTTCTTCAACAAATTGGGATAAATTATTTGTTATTTTCTGTTTTTAAAAATAGGATCCATGCCTGACTCCACATTATAAGAAGGTTCACGAGTTATCAGGGTGCGAGTTATCGAGGGAGTGGTGTAAAATGAAATGTGATCAGAGTATAGCAGCTGGCTTCTAATGTCCTATTCTAGGCCACAGAGAATTTTATACCATAAATTCACTTACCATGTACACTGCACAGACCCAGATCAATTGCTGAATAATGTCCCAGTAGATCTGGGTTTGTACAGTTTCAAGTAATCAGCGGAACAAACAACACAGACCCTAATTTCTACTGGTGCAATATCCAATGTAACATGTTTTTGTCATAAATACCATTTCTGCTTACTTGCGCAATGGCCTGTTTGAGCTTTGGATCATTCAGAATTTCTTCTGGGATCTGGTTGGGAGCCCTTCTAGGTCCTGGAAAGAATATTTAAATATTCTGTTAATAATGATTTGGCAATAACTGTAAACACCATTGCTTCTGTAGTTCCATATATATATATACTATCAACTGATGAGGTTACTGTAGAGTCTGTAGTACAGTACTGTATGAGGATATACACCTGCAACTTTGTGTGTAATCTGAGAAGAATGTGATTCGAAGTCAATTAAGCAAGTGATTAAAGTTTGAAACACAATTAAAATAACCAATTAAATGAGGCATGTGGAAAATTAAACCATGTTTATAAAATTCCTAATTTTACAGTTCAGGAAGGCACAAAGATGCACCAAAAAGTACAGAGAGGTGCACAATGGGTGCAGAAGGGTGGGATTTTAAAGGGAAAAGAAATGAAAATTTCATGTATGATATTCAGGATTATTTTATGCAACTTTATTCAAAATTTAAGTAAAAATAAGAACAGTTATGTAGTTGCCTGTTCAGCAATCATGCAGATGGTCTCCTGTCCTCTCTTCCAGGTCCTGTCTCATTATGTTGTGAATTGAAACTATGGCAAACCTAAAAAGTATCCATGTAAATATAGTTCTATACTTAAGAACATCTTCATGAAAAATGGGACTTCAGTTGTGTGTCCAAACTCCATGCATGCAGACATTATGTGTGTCCTTGCTATGACTGCATATAGGCATACATGTAAAGTTTGGTCAAAATGATGCTCGTTAAAAAAAAACTCTGCACATTTGACCTTTGACCTCCTCTCAGGGATTCCAGGTTAGGGAACCAAATCCTACATGCATATGGCTATGATATTGGCAAGTTAACTACAAAGTTCAGTGAACCTCCATTAAGTCATCCAGGAAGAAATAAAAAGACACTTTCAAATCTTGGTACTAATTTAGTCTTTATACTTCCATTTAATTTGTTTTAAAACAAACCTTTTTGGAAAATAAACAACCTAACTCATTTCTTAAGTTAACATGAAATACCAGTAAGCTCAGGCAAGAAACCATTGGTTGTACTAAGCCTGTCAACTTGCTTTATCAATCTACCTCTCTATACATATAATTAAGATATTCCAGGATAATTCCTGACTCACTGTTATCTTTTGCTTCTGCACGACTTTAAATGATGGCTTTGTCTTTGTACTGACATAATCATATGATCAGCCAACAATAATGGAGTCTGCTGGTACTGTATAATACTTTCCACTATCAGCTAAAAGATTACTATTGTTTTGAGCTAAGCAAATTGTGAAAAATGGACACACCACCTTCAAAAATATGTAAAATGACCCCTAACACCTGGCTAGCCTCATGTTGGCCTTGCTACAAAGATCAGAGACTGGTGTCACCAAAAGGTGATACATTCAGATAGTGTTATTTCCGCTAGAGAAAGGCTTAGCAACTAAAGGAAGGGGTTCAACATTGAATGGAAAAGTTCATGTCCTTGGGTAAAATTTGCTGGATCATATGGTAAGTTTTCCATACTGCTAAATTTTGGTTTAAATATTGTTTTTATAGGAGTAGCAGTGACATTGTAATTATTTTCTGGAAAATGTGAAGAGAAAAAAACAGAACAAAGATTATTCAGCAAATTAGGCCTCCTGCCCATAACATAATAAAAAAGAATATAATACAACTGCACCATAAACAGTATATTAAAATACATGTATGTGTTGATACTGGTACTTTTTAACAGCTCATCTCTTAGTCTGAAAGTAAAATACAAAATTCTGAACCGTGTATTAAGGCTTATTTTCTGAGTGGACATTTAAGCTGCAAATTTATTTACTAGGGTAGATATAATACATCTCGTTGAGATATTTCTGTCTGGAATTGGTATAAGAAGTAAACATAAATGCAAAATAATACTCATCTTCTAAACACTTTATATTTTCTTTAAGACCATAATTTGCAAACTCTTTGATCTCTTTCAATTTAAGTGTTTCTTTCCTTCAATCATTAAATATTATTTTGAACATGGAAATGATGCAAATGCTTTTCTGAAAATAAAAGGCAAATCTAACATTAAATATTACTCAATATCCAATAACAATTTGTACTGGCCATAATAAACATATTTTGTAGAATTACCAGATCTGTAATGAGGAATCAAAGAGACATTATCTAACATAATCAGAAGGATGTTCCTGTCACCAATTTCTTGTGCTAGCCATGCATAACCAAACCCATGAGAGAATAAAACATTTTTAACTCTACTGGCCCATGCACTTTTGCTGGCATCATACAGTTTTTTAACATAATATAACATGGTAAGGATATCTGCTTGTCAGCATATGTATAACATTAGTCCAGTACTTTAAATATTTGAACATATAAGTTGTACTCAAAGGGTATCGTCAAGTACAAAATTGTATTTTTAGCATGACACGCCATGCTTCAATTTGATTAAAATCAGATCTCAATTTCATGTAGGACAGTGGTGATCTGATTTAGATTGGCAGGTATGTCAGCATCTTGATAATACATTTACACATTTCATCAGTGGGATCATTGTTTCCTCAGGCAAATTAGAATTCTTTTTACAAGCCTGACGGGCATCTCACTTAGAGTACAGGACAGGCCCAATCTAAACTTAGAGGAGCCACAGGTGTCAGGCTATCAAATTTGTTTAGCACTGCCCCATATTTCTGAACCTTAACATAATATTGTTTCACCATTGCATCATCATTTAAAATGTATCCCGTATGTAAGTTTCCAAATATTTGTTGATACATAAAAATTCTAGATACTGCTTTCAGCACTTGAGATACATGTACCAATGTCTTTTACTTTAGTCCTGCTCAACCTCAGTTGTGAAAAGCAACCCCACATATTTATAAAATGACAGTTTCAATAGGTTGGAACCTATAATTCCAAAGCTCATAATTTCTCAGAAAGCCAACAATTCAAAAGACAATTACTTCTGTTTTTGCCAGACTAATTTCCATTCATGTTTCAGTACAGCATTCATCTGTGGCATTAGTAGTTGTTGCAATAAGCGAACGGTTTCAGCACAATTAGCCACATCATCTGCACAATATGGCATGGATCTTTGGTATATTCTTTGTGATAAAAATACCCCTATTACACTTAGTTCATAACTTTTGAAGCAAATCATTAATAAAAACACCAAAACAGAACTGGGCTTAACACACATACTTGTTCCCACATTGTAATTAAAATATCTGGTTAGTCCATTTGGTGCTTGTACACAGCTTTTCAAACAAGAATACATATTTTTTAAAACTTGTAAAATATTTCCATCAATACCTTTCTGTACAAGAGAAAACCATAGTTTATTCTGTTGTACATGATCAAAAATTTTGAAAAAGATCAACAAAACAGTAAAACCTACAACCAAATTTACATATATACTTCTGAACAAATGCATACAAACTGAATGTATTATCACATGTACTGTCATGTTTTCTAAAGCTAGCCTGAGATTCATCTATTAGATTATTCCTTTCTGCCATCTATACAACCATTTTTCAAAACTTATTTGAATATTTTGTACAGTACATTTATTAGAGAAATTCCCCTGTAATTGCTTGGGTCATTCATACTCCCATTCTTAAATATCGGGCATATTATACATTCTGACCATTCCTTGGAAGTTAACCTGTTTCAAAGATTGTATTAAAAAGCACATTAAAAAATTAAACAATGCATGGTAAAGCTGTTGTTGTTGCTGTTTTAGGGTTTAACACCATTTTTCAACACAAGATTGGCTATACATGGCAGCCAACGTAAATGGTGGAGGAAGAGCCTGGGACCCCCCCCCCAGCAAGAACCACCGACTCACGAGAAGCTACTGGCAAGCTTTCTCATGTACCCACACTGGCTGAGCCCGAGACTCAAATCCACAGAGAGAGAGGTGAGATGGCAGTGATCCATAATGGTGAGCACTTTACACCACTCGGGTTCCCTCATGGTAAAGTCAACTGGTAACAAATGACCAGAATCTTGTTGGGACGTGGAGTTTTAGTTTTCAAAGAACAAATGCTATCAATTATTTCATGATTAGTAATTGGCTTATTCGTTTCAAAACTGTCATTCTCATTTCTTGCAGTAACCTCCTTGTCATTCATATTTTCCTCTCTGCTCAACATTAGTATGGAACAAAAATAATCAAACCAGTCATTCTTTGTTACTTTAGCTTCACTTACATTTACCCTGTTATAGTAGTTTCTCTTTAACACTTGCCAGAAATTTTTTGGGGTCATTTTTTGATTGTACAAGTTTTTTATTGACTTTTCATATAATGACTTTTTCAACTGACATAAGCTTCTGAATGACTTTTTACTGTGGACTTATGCATATAGATGAATAATTTGTTCATAAATCTATATTTTCTTAAAAGCTGAAATTATTCTCCTGTTTAGCATTATCACAGTCTTGACAAAGAATGAAAGTTGCATTTTATCCATGAGTTGTTCTTATATTTACATAGTAACATAGTTTGATCAGAAGACCTTATCTTAATTGGGTACTGCCTTGTCAATTTCTCATTTCTGTTTCCTCCTGAACCATGTAAGAAAAGGAACAATTTTTATCTTCCAATTTTACCTGTTTTTAAAATGTGTAAATAAAATGTGTTGGATTATTCCGTGAGTTATATCTGAAATAGCAATAATAAACAACAAGTTTGCAATTGGAATGTAAGTAAATAAATTAAGTGGTAATAGTTTTTACCAGGGTTCATATCTTGACTGACCACACTTTCAGAAGAGTGCAAAGTTTGATGATGTGAAGGTTTACTGCAGCTTGTGGCGCATATGAAGAAGTCCTTGTTTTTTAGACATGCATGAGACAAAATTTCCTTTTTCAAACAATATTTTACCTAACATTGATATTAGTGAATAAATAAAGCAACGACAAACACAATAACAAACACAATGATATATTGTTCTTAACAGTTATACTGCCATCAGAGCTCTCAACTGAGTTTCGGAAAGAGGAGTCCTGGACTTGTCACTCCTAGAACTCAGGAAATCACTGACATTTTAAATGATACTTTTATTATGAATTTTAAATATATAAAAGCCATTATTATTCAGACTGCATTATCTAGGAAGGTGTGGCAAATAATTAGCAAACAAAATAATAAAGTGTGTATTCTATTTAGATTACATATTTATGATTCAAAGAATTTTTTCACTAAAGATTCCTCAGTCCTTTATATTAATCATTAATAATGTTACCAGTTTTAGTTGTAGGTATTTTGTATTTTGTATACAATATAATTGTATTGATTTTAATTTTTACCTGTGCAAGCATTCACATCAAACCATGCAACTTGCAATGTACATATGACTGCTGTCAGCTGAAAATAACATTTCTTTAGCACTGAACTCGGCACTGAAGTCTTTATTTTTCCAAATTAAAAAAGGCTGCACTGACAGAGCAAGGTTGGGCTTGATATTTATAAGATTGAAATGGGACTAAATAATTCTCAGGTAGATAATAACTGAGCCAGGTAAATACTATCTAAGACCGGAGGTGGGACATAATTCATAATGGACTCGAGCCAGACTACAGTATTTGCACACACTCCTATTTTTGTACCCCGATACGAAAATGCCCCAAAGTTAGTCATTTCATTCATCGATTTATAATTTCTAATCCGATTGTCACCAGCGGCTCCCTAAAACTGTCAACCTATTGCCGTTTCAAACAGGCGGAAGCTCTCATTGTAAACCAGGTGAGTCTGTTCACCATCCTTGTCTAGGCCTAGTTCATAGAGTAGTCCATTTTAGTAAAAGCTGTGTCTGCATCCATTATTTTCAATGTGAAGTTTTATCATTTCTAAATAAAATGAACAAATAAAAAGAAAGAACTTTTGTATACATATGTTCAAAAAGACGTAACTACTAAATTTACGGAATTTTTGCGGTTATCAACGACAGTGAACTTAATCATACTTCTGTACGGTTTACCACAACAATACTAGGAAACCATCGAATATGAATGTCGATGGAAAATGCCTTGGGCTTATTAAACACCTAATAATTCACGTTTTGATGAGATTTATTTAAGGTTTTATCTCTATTTTTTTAATTACGTATCTACCTCTGAACACTTTTCTTTTATCGTTTTGTGAGACAACAACACCTTGTGAACCACTAGTGTCCATGTTATATTTCAAGTGAGGCAACTCTTTCGGACTCAGGGTACTAATGTAAAGAAAGAATGGGAACCAGTCGGATCCTACTAATTCATGCCAAGCCTGAGGTGGCGCTCACTGGCTTCGTATTTTAGAATTTCAAAGAAAGAGAATTTCTCCTGGTTTCATCACTGGTTATACTGGCTATTTAAAAAAGATTTTATATATCTTAGGTATTGTTCAAAGAACCTTTAATTCCCTTTAATTGGGTCTATGATTGATGGGTGTAATATGGATTATAGAGTATATAGCTTGGCCTTACTTAAGGTGTGCATCTCAAAAACAAACTGCTAGCTCCGCTTGATTCTTTTCACTTACTGATCTCCCGAGAAATATTGTAAAAAAAAAAAAAAAATTAAGAAAAATGAGCCGATAACTTTTGTTCTACATTTTATATATTTGACAATTCATTCATTTTATTTTAAGAAGCTGGTATTGTCTAGTCAGGCAAAATATATTTTTGCTATTTTAATAACTGATAGAGATAGTGTACTTTGGACTAATTTAGGTTGATTTTTTAGCACTAGGGAGCAGTCAATTTAGTTAGCTGTGTGCTCAGATCATGTACAATTTCCACAAGTACCATATCCAAAGAAATTTAAGCCACAGTACATAAAAGAAACATAGAAGTATGCCAACATTCTCTGCAGTGTGCATGTTGGAAATGTAAACAACTTCACCTTATACCCACCACTCTCTCAGAAGTTCATAATATCTGTAGAGCATCCCCTAAGAGAGTCATGCAGAGTTAAATTAGAAAAGTTTGTTTTAAACATATTTTATTGTCACAGTAGGATACAATGGGATTGGGTACAAGTTCTAACAATTTAAATTAGCCCTCTCCCTACATGATACAAGTAATGCAACATGTTTAACATGACAACATAATAATGAAAAATGATGAGAGAGAAAGGCAGGAACAATGACAGTAATCACAACTACAGTAAGTTACTGAAATCGTCCAGTATTTGCATACAAGATGCAAAATTCTATATTCTTCATTTGCATAAAAAGTGTTTTATATTGTAAATGATATTGATAAATAAATTAGGTGGCACTCTACAGTTTCGTATTTTGCATTTAGAGTTTTAAAGGAAAAGAATTTCCATTTTTCCTCACTGGTTGTACTAGCCATTTAAAAAAGAATATACTAATATATCCCTGGTCTTGTTAAATGAACTTTTAATCCCTTTATTATGGTGTATGATTGATGGGTGTAATATAGTCTGGTTCCCTACTTCCTGAGTTACACTCTGCTATACTTAGTCCAGCGAACTCCGACATCATATTGTAAAGTGATCAAAACAAATAGCCTTGGCAATCTAACCACAACAAATTCATTACTTTAATAATCCATTTGTTATTAATACAATGTGAACTTGACCAATACTTTCAATTTCAACTGTAGTAGCTGTTATCTTGTGTTAAAGTTTAACAAGCAATTCGGTTATATAAATATTTTTACAAATATTTTTATTAGTAGGCAACGATGAAGAAAAGAGGGGTACACACAGCGATATCTTGTTAATATTGCACATTCCCACAATCATCTCAAAAATTCCTTCTCCAATTGATTCCTTGATAAATTTTACATCGAAAGTAACATGAGGTGATGCACAACAGCCTTAATTTTGCTAACAAAATCACTTTTGAAATGTTTGTTATTAATTTTAAAACTGTTCATTTGACTTATCATCAAAAGAAAATGCAATTTTTCAATACATGTCCAAACCAAAAGACTATGGTTAAACATATGCCCCATTAATTGACCGTGAATTGGGAGATAAATTCATAATCTGGATAATAACAAAGTCAGACAAAATCATATTTTAGATGCTTTTTTTAATTTTATTTTAAAATGTGTTAATTGGATAAACTATAGAAAGAAAGGATTACATCTCCAAGTATGTATTATTGAGTTACCAAACATATCGACTAACTCAACAAATCTGTTGATGTTTGATAAAGCATAACAAAGCACAGGCACACAAAGCCTCACAAAGTGATAATAAAAATGTGTACTATTGTTGTAGGATGTGTTTGCTTCATACAGTACCAAAAGAAAAATATATTATTGGCAACATATATCCTAATGCATGACTCAAAATTTGGAGAGAAATTCCATATTTATTGCATCTCAAAAAGGCATACAAAGCCTATATGCTTATTATTATTTTAAAATGTGTGTATCCCATAAATTATTGTCAGAAATGGCTCTTTTTCACACAGGCATAAAATTTCATAATAAAAATGTGTATTTCATAGTTAATATAGTTTCTTGGTCATAATGTGAAACTTGTATCCTACTTTCTCTTCATTCTTGTTGCCCATTATGTTGTTCTTTGGTTTGTCTATTCTGACAATTTTGGGGCTTTCAATGCAGTGTACGCGCCCTCTGACATCACCGCAGTTAAATTTTAATGAGGGATTTGTGCAAAAATGTCATAAATAGGTGGTTCTTCTCTTCCTGAGATTTTGAATTCCACGTTAGTTGACTTATTTTAAATTGTGAGAATGTCATGTTGAGAATAATGCTGCCTGTCCCTTACAGAGGTTGGCAATGGTCGATGAGCAGGACCTTGGGCAGTTTGTATTTGTTTTTAAAGAGTTCATTGATTTTCCTTGGTTTGCAATTTAGCAGAACCTTGAACCAGTGGTTCATTCTTTCTATATTATTTTGTATACACAGCTGGTCCTAGGTTTTGCAATTTTCTCCTGAATGCAGAACAAGCTAGACTTCAATTTTAGAAAGAAATGGCTTTTTTTGAAAACAAGAGGGAGAAGTGAGAGCTGAACATTGAGAAGTGGAAGCAAAGCTTCTGTAAGTGTATATATAGATATTCATATGCAAATTATTCATTCTTGAATGTGTATATGCATGGATGGAAAAATATTATGAAGTGTATTTTGGTCCTATAATTTCAAAACAGCACATCAGAAATTATACATTAATTGAGTACACAGATTACAGTATTGTAATTACAAATGAATAAAAATATTTAACCAACTGCCACATATACAAGAAAAGTTTCTAAAACTTAAGCAGAAAATGACACTCAAAAAATTTGAAAGCTGGTTTGAAACAACACCTACAACACACAGGTAAATAGATTTCTTGACCCCTTAGTGTCCACTCACTAAACCACAGTGGTCATTGATGACCATCCTCAACTTTATGACATACAACTATGGAAATATGTCACTACACATGAGGTGTTCATGCTTTTATTTGTAAAAATGGATTTTTTTAATAGCAGCATTCATTTCCCTGCTTTGTTACAGCAGTCCTTGATAGGATTGCAAATTCATTGTGTTGATATTTGTTTGTGTACTTGTAATAACATCATGCATTCATTGGATATTATTTGCTTTGCAGTTTTTTTGTATTTTCACAAAAATGAGGGCTGTAAGAAAACAACCTTGACCTTGCAGCATTTCTCAAATTCCATGTTACATAATATATTTCTGACCTAAATTATTTTTATGGCAAATCTATTAAAACAATATTTAGATTTTGCTTTCTGCTTGATATTAGCCCAAATGCTCTTTTTTGAAGATGTGCCAGCTTTGCTATGTTTTTATCATTTGAATTACCCCATACTGTATTACAGTAGTCTAATAGGGTTTTTATGTAACTGTTATAAAATAGTTTTCTGTGCCTTCTGGGAGAAAATGTCTTATCCTACTGAGAAGCCATAAACTTGAATTGACCTTTTACTGATATGTTTGACATGTTCAGTTCATGATAGGTTATTATCAACCACAACACCAAGTAGTCTATCATGACAGACCATCTGCAAATTTTTATCCTTCCATGACAGACATAGTTCATCACTATCAAAATTTGTCCTTGTTTGCCTTGTTGAGATAAGCAATATTTTAGTTTTACCAGTATTTACCACCATGCCATTGCATGTGTACCAGTTGTCAGTTTGTTTAGGGCATTCTGTAAAGAAATTTCAAGCTCATGCTTTGTGTTTTGGATGTCTGACAATGTTGTGTCATCTGCATAGGGATCTGAAGATGATATTGAGTCCCTTAGTAAAAGTGGTAGGTCATTAATAAATAAAATAAATAGTAATGGACCTAGAATTGAGCCTGTGGTACTCCATATCTAATTGTTCCAGGTTCAGACAGAACATTATTTATATAAACATGTTGTGTTCTCTCACTTAAGTATGAAGTAAACCATCAAACTGTGCTTTCATCACATTGGTAGATTTTCAGTTTCTTCAAAAGGATTTCATGATCCACCAAGTCAAAAGCTTTCCTGAAATCTACAAGTACAGATCCTGTTACATGACTAGGCTCATACAAAGTAACAAAGAAAAGAGTGAAGCCAACAAGCTTTGTAAATTTTAACAAAATAATTTATTTCCCTAAAAAACAAGGCAAAAATATGACAAAGGACTTATGGTTTGTGAATCTAATCCAAAAACTAATCCTAGAATTTAAAAATATAAGTCCTATCACTAAAAAGTTTTAAATGAATCAAAGTTCGAATCCCGATGAAGTTCCAATATGGAAGGCAATGATGTCAGATGAGGTCATTGTACTGATGTCAACAGTTCCTCGTTGGATCACAATTTATAATGTTCCAGTTTAGAATTCCAGAATAAATTTCCAATAAATGTCTTTGTCCAAGAATTTTGATAAGAAGAGCACTTGTATGTTTTCCAGACTGAATAAATTTGTTTTAAACAGAAAAAAACTAACTCTAACTGGTCACAACACAAAATACCTCTGAGCTCTGAAGGTATTTTTTACGACTGTCTGAAAACACTAAAAACATCTGTTTTAACCCTCAATTTTAGATCACATCGTGGAGTCACGTGGTCACTTAACTCGAACAATGCAGTAAAAGAACAGGTCGGGTGTCACGTATTCCATGGATGAATTTGATTCTACTGAACGAATCTTACTATAAGATTCAATAATAAAAAGTTGTTTACAAAATAGAGTTGACATGCAAGCCAAGAATGACCTTGATTACAACCAATGATTTTCACTCAGTGTTTACGAATTCTGAACCAAGGTCAGGAACTAGGTCAGGTAAAAATATAATGTAGCAACAACCTGCGTGTTTATCAGGTCAAAACAGAAAACTGAATTTTCCGAAAAAAAGTCAAATCCAGTGACTAAAATTATTACAATAACATCTAATGAAAATAAAAATAAAATAAAAGAGAATTTAAAACTAACACACAAGCAATTAAATTAAATATACATAACAATCCTATTATTCTACCTTGGTCAAGTGCTTGAAGCCATTTATCAGTTAGGGAGATTTAGGCAGTCTCATATGAATGTTTCTATTTAAAGACTGATTGATATGGGTATAACAGCAAGTGTTTGGTTAAATATGACATGAATGAGTCATGGACACGTTTTTCAATAAATTTTGTCAAGTTTGATAGTATTGAGATTGGCAGGTAGTTATCAGCATCATCCTTAGAACCAGATTTGTGAATAGGAGTTACTTTTGCAGTTTTCCATATTTTGGGGACAGATGACGTTGCAATACTTAAATTGATTATGAATGTTATGCTATGTAAAATAGCAGAGGTAGAAGATTTAATGAGTCGTGGACAAATCTGATCAAGTCCTGTAGCTTTCTTGGTATCAAGTTCACTGAGACATTTTTTAACAAAGATTTTTGATTTTTTTGGGATAGAGAAACATACCTCCTTAGAGATTTTGCTGCTGCAGAACTTTTTCAGTTCATTAAAGTTGTTTTCTATCACTGGTTCTTTTAACTTTGTGGTAATGTTGGTGAAAAAATCATTGAAACCATTTGCAATGTCAGTGTCATCAGTGACTATGGTGTCATTTACCAGAAGTGAGTTAATTTTATTTGTCTGATCTTTGTGTATTCCTCCAGTGAGTTCATTGAAGACTTTCCAAATGGAGTTTGTGTTGCTCTTTTTATTTTCAAGCAACGATTGATAATCATTTTTTAGCTGTTTTAATCATACTTGTTATTTTATTTCTCCATACTTTATATTGTGCATGGTTTCCCATAGCCTTAAATTGGTCTCATGTTTTCATAGCATCTAGGATTTCAGTAGTAAGCCAATTAGGTTGGATTTCATTTTTTACTCAATGTACTTTAAGTGGTGCATGCTTAGAGACTACATCCATAAATAAGTCAGTCCACACGCTCAGAGCTTCATCTATGTCATCCAAATTTTGGACCATATTCCATGGAATTTCATATAGGTCATTGAGAAAGTGTTCTTCATTAAAATGTTTGAATGATCTTAAGTGATAGTTTTGTGTGTATTTTTCTTATTTCTCTTGCATTTAACCTTTCTTGTCAAAAAATTAGGATAGTAGTCACTAAGACCAACATTCGGTACATTAACACAAGCTACATTGTCTGGTAGGTTGGTATAAATGTGATCAATAAGAGTGCTTGATTTTTCTGTTACCCTTGTGGGCTCATTTACCAGCTGGACTAGGCCTAATGATTCAATAAATTCCATCCAGTTGTTCCTTATTTGAGTATTGAGAAGGTCCTTATTTATATCGCCGAGTATATATGTTTCTTTCTCCTGTGCAAGAACATTTTCCATTTGTTTCAAAAAGTTATCATTCCAAATTACTTTGGTGGCCTATCAATGAAACCAGCTAGGAATGATTTTGCATTAATTTGTGAAATTTCCACCCCGATACTCTCAATTTCATGTGACTCCAAGTCAAGTCACCTTTCTGCATTTACATCTTCCCTAATGGCGTTCGGGGTGCTCTGGGAGGGGTAGTACCTCTGGTGGGGGGCATGTTGTGCTCTTTTGGGAGTAGCTCGTCCACCTTCGGTCCCCACCAGGCACTCAGCTCTCACCTGTGGCTCCAAGAAGCTGTACCATGTGCAGCAACCACACCACAGGCAATGGCTTCGACTGGCTGGCAAAACCAGGTTGAGGGTAGCCGACCGGTCTCAAACCCTCAGTGAGTTAGGAGCTTGCCTATCCTTGCATGCAAAGCCAGCTTCGGCAGACTGGGCGGAAGAAATCAACTGAGTGATCCAATGGCCAAGAAGGCGAATCTGCGAATGCTTTGTGGAGAGCGCAGGGCATGACAAGGCACTGAAGACGTCATGGCCATCCAATGCAGCCGAAGTAGTCCCCAGCCGTGACAAATCTTCATACAACTGGGTCCCAACTACCAAGGCCGAGAGAGTGAGGCTGTCTCTGTGCAAAGGCTGTTTCACTTAAATCTCCTTCACGCACAGGTTATGTTGTGCACTTATCATTCATCCCCATTATCACACTCATCGTTCCCTACCTGCACCTACCAAAGTCCTACAGCAATGGGCGACTGGCGAAGCAACAGGAGGAGATGACCACTGGGAGTTGTAGTCATAGACCTGCATGTAGGTGGCCTTTGGACAAGTGGTCGTTCTGTTCTGTACCCAGGGCAGCGGAACAGTTCAGCAGCATCCGGGGCAACTGAGCAGACCTTTTCAGGACAGCGCTGCTCACCCTGTATAGGAAAAGGCCTAGAAAATGTGGCCTAAAAAATAGCCTGCCCTTCAAAATCTGGCCAGCTTGCTGTGGCTGGCAAGATCATCCACATCTGTGGTCGAAACCATCAAAGAAAGAAACTTCTTACTGGAGCATGGAATATCTGTACTCATGGACAAAGAGAATGTAGCAAGACATCACAGGAGAACAGCCCTAGCTGCTAAGGAGCTTTCACGCTACAATATCGACATTGTGGCCTTGAGTGAAACCAGGTTCGCAGAGGAGGGTTCTCTGAGTGAGCTTGCAAGCGGCTACACCTTCTTCTGGAAAGGAAAAGCCCAAAACGAAGACAGGATCCACGGAGTCGGCCTGGCCATCAAATCAAGTCTTCTGAAGCAACTTCCAGACATGCCTGTTGGTATTAATGTGAGGCTAATGAAATTGCGGATACCTATCAGCCACAAACGCCACGCAACAATCACCAGCGCCTATGCCCCTACCCTCATGAGCCCAGCGGAAACCATCGAGCAGTTCTATGCGGACCTCAGCTCTGTACTGTGCTCAGTTCCAGCTGATGACAAGACCACACTACTGGGGGACTTCAACGCCTGTATTGGCTGCGACTATGGTTGATGGAAAGGTGTGCTTGGCAAGCATGGTGTCGGCAAGATGAACAACAACGGCCTGCTCTTACTCAGCAAATGCGCAGAATTTGACCTCCTTATCACAAACTTAATGTTCAGAATGGCGAACAAACACAAGAACACCTGGATGCACCCCAGATCTTGCCAATGGCACTTAATTGACTATGTAAAAGTCTGCCAGCGCGATGCCCAGGATGTCCTCATCACCAAGGCCATGTGAGGAGCGGAATGTTGGACAGACCACAGACTTGTCCAAACTACCCTAAAGCTGCGCATTGCCCCACATCACCCAAGGCGCCCTAAGCTTATGCGCACAGCCTTCAACATTGTGAAACACCCAGCTTGATTTCCAGAAGAGCCTAGATGACAAGCTGTCTACCAACGGACCTATACATGGAAATGCCTCTGAGAAATGGAACAAGCTCAGGGACATGATAAGAGAGACAGCTATGGCGACTCTGGGCCCCAAGAAGCAAACCCATCAAGACTGGTTCGACGAGAACAGTGACAATGAAGATCGGCTTGCCAGAAAGAACAAAGCATTCATGGACTGGCAGAATGACCCAAACTTCAACCCCAAGAAAGACCACTTCAAATCCTATCAAGCTGAGGCTCAGAGAGAAATCCGCAAGATGCATGACCAGTTGGGGGAAAGGAAAGCTGATGAAGTGCAACGCTATGCCGACACTAACAACTCCGAAGAGTTCTACAGCGCCATCAAGTCAATCTTCGGCCCTTCAAAGTCTGGCTCTGCCCCCTTGCTTGCTGCAGATGACAGTACACTAATAAAGGACAAGACTGGCATTAAGGACAGATGGAAAGAACACATTAGCCAGCTCTTAAACCTGCCCTCATCGGTCAGCCAATCTACTCTTGACCAAATACTCCAACAGCCAACGCACGACCAACTGGATGCTCCGCCAATGATAGAGGAGTTGAGGATGGCCATTAAACAAATGAACTGTGGCAGAGCACCTGGAAAGGATGGCATCCCAGTGGAGGTGTACAAGGTTCTCAGTGAACAGACCCTGGAGGCATTCCATGATGTGCTAATCAGCATCTGGACGGAGAAGGAGATGCCAGACGATTTCCGCAACACATCAATTGTGACCCTCTATAAGAATAAAGGCACACGTGCGGACTGCAGTAACTACAGAGGCATCTCCTTGCTCTCCATAGCTGACAAAATACTTGCTCGCATCATTCTCAACAGACTTATTGTGACAGTGTCAGAAGATAACCTCCCCGTGTCTCAGTGTGGTTTTCGCCCAGACCGCAGCACTGTTGACATGATCTTCACAGTGAGACAAGTCCAAGAGAAGTGCCTTGAGCAGAACATGAATCTGTATGCCGTCTTCGTGGACCTGATAAAGATGTTCGATACAGTCAACAGAGACGCACTGTGGGTAGTACTCAAGAAGCTTTGTTGTCCTCAGAAGTTTATCAATCTCATCCGGCTCTTCCATGATGACATGACTGGAGAGATTCTCTCAGACAGTGAACCCTCTGAGAAATTTCCCATATCTAACGGTGTCAAACAGGGCTGTGTACTCACTCTCGTACTCTTCAACCTCTTCTTCACGCAGGTACTGCTCCACACAATCTGTGACCTTGACCTTGGTATCTACATTAGATATTGCCTGGATGGATCAGTGTTTGATCTCCATCGCCTAGCTGCAAAAGCCAAGACGCTAGAAAGACTCATCACTGAAGCACCCTTTGCAGATGACTGTGCCCTCATGGCCCATGAAGAGACCCACCTACAGGCAATTGTGGACAAGTTCTCTGAAGCCTCCAATCTGTTTGGACTCGCAATTAGCCTCAGAAAGACAGAAGTCCTCTTCCAGCCTGCCCCAAACACTGTCCCTTCACAAGCCTGCATCACCATCAGCGATACGCAGCTGAAGAATGTGGACAGTTTCAAATACCTGGGCAGCACAATATCCAGTGATGGCTCCCTGGACAAAGAGATTACTGCAAGGATCCAAAAAGCCAGCCAAGCACTCGGACGACTCCGGACTAAGGTCTTGCAGCACAAAGACATACGCCTGTCAACAAAGATGATGGTGTACAATGCAGTTGTCTTCATGTCTCTCTTGTATGGCTGTGAAATGTGGACTGTCTACCGAAGGCACATCAGTCAGTTGGAACAATTCCACCAGCGCTCCTCGAGATCTATCATGCGGATCAAGTGGCAGGCCCGAATCCCCAACCAGGAAGTCCTTGATAGAGCCAACACAACAAGCATCGAAGCCAAACTAATCCAGGCCCAGCTTGGTTGGACTGGCCATGTCATCTGCATGGATCAAAACAGAATCCCAAAGCAGCTGTTCTTTGGCGAGCTAGCCCAGGACAACCGAAACCAAGGCTGCCCTCACAAGAGGCACAAAGACAACCTCAAGACGCATATCAAATGGGCAGACCTTCAACCCCACCAGCTCGAGCTCACTGCCTCAGACAGAGTCACTGGCGAGCCCTGACCAGAAAAGCCAGTTCCACCATCGAGGCTACCAGTGTCCCATGCCCTACCTGCAACCGCCTGTGTGCATTGGAATTTGGACTCTGGACCCACATGCCCATCCATCGTCGATGAGACTGCACAACATGTCTTCCTCGACCCCCAAGAGACTACCAAGAATGTATACAACAAGACCTCCCCGACGTCTCCCTGTCCCTGTGTAATGGTTTATTGTAGCCGTGACAGTGAAATAGATTATCATTGTGTTTAGCGTTTAATTTGGTTTCAGTGAGTCCTAAACCATGTATATTATTTTCCACATATTTATAGACTCTGACTAGAATTGTAGCACAATAGCTTATAGAATACATGGAAACATGTATGCATAAAGAAATGTAGACATATACACACATTATGACTTGTAGCATGCTAACCAGGGCGATCGGGACGGGGTGGCCAGATGGGGCAGTTACTCTGGGTGCCAAAGGTCTTGGAGCACCAAAGCATGGGTGCCAAAACCCCTTTGGGCAATCATTGTTGCCCCAGGTGCCATTTACCCTTAGTATGCCACGGTATACATGCATAGATAGACATGCATATACATTCATATACTTATTCACATACAAATACAAGTGTGCATAAGTATGCATACTTATACCCATATATTTATATTGCAAATGACATGTGAAAATAGTGCCCATGCATTAAAAACACACACACACACACACACACATGCATATATATATATATATATATATATATATATATAACATATATATATATATATATATATATATATATATATAGATAGATTGATAGAGAGAGAGAAAGAGAGAGACTTGACCTTTGTCTGTGATTGAGGATCGAGTTTTTGTGTACCTGACTATTCTAATGTTTGGGGAATGTTTACTAAAATGTTAGTTCAAGACCTGGGTTTTTCCCCTTGGAAAATCTATTGCGTCTAAGGTTAAGTGAAATTAGCATATATATAGGATTAGGTAAACAATAGTTTACTCCTGTTTCATATAAAATCCGGGCCACATTTGGCATGTATGCATACATCATGAAGACAGACTTTCAGGCCAAATCAAGCTCAGATTTATTATTTAAGCATGCATCATGAATACCAACTTTCTGGCTGGACAAGGTCCAGATTTGGCATGCAAGTGTACATCATAAAAATTAACTGCATTTTTATGGAGTTCACTCTTTTGGACAGTAATTTTGGGTGAAGCTTTCAAAAGAATAAAAATTAAATACATTTTTCTATAGATGGTTAATTAACTATTTATACCGTTTTATAATTACAGGTAATTAACTATTTATACCTATTTGTAATTGAAATGATGTAATCTACTTCACCTTAGGTATTCATTGATGATGTACTGAAAATTGAAGTAATGGAATTGGCATACATCCAAGCACAAATATGGTATCACGCATGTACAACTCATACAGTGTGGATGCAATTATTATTTGAAAAAATTAATTTTCTTAATAATACCACTTGTATTTTGTAATATGAGAAATTGACCTTGCTCACTGGATCACTTTCATTGTCAAACTCTTTAGTTCTGAGATAAGATGTATGAAACTAGTCCCAAACCAAATAATGCCTATACAGTAGTGATTGGGACCTTCAGAGATTTGAGGTTGGCACTACATTCAGAATAACGTCATTCGACTCAATGCGTCTTTTTCATTCATACTAATGCTAGTTTTATATTTGTTCAGTATACATAATTTTTTAAAAAAGATTGTAATTAAAAGTATATTCCAACCCATTTGTTAAAGCTTCCAATATATGTTTTCTCATGTTAATGTAGAACTGTTATAGTAGGTTTCTTGGAGCAACAAACTTTGTTCATTTTTAAAAGACTGATAGAATCCATTATATTCATACAAACTACTTTGAAAACCTGGAGACAGAAATAGATATAATACTGTTACATATTGCATACAGGGTAATCCTGCATAACATATGCAATAGAAATTCATTTTTAAATGATACGTGTACCATTAATGCCGAGACTAGTTTGGCAACACACCATTCTTTCTCTTTGTTCCCTATTGTAATGAACAGTTTTCAGCTTACGTAAATACATGTATTAATAATTTCTGCATAAATTTTTGCTCACTTTGTTTTTTGTTTTCTTAATGTATTTAAATTTACTGCAAGTTGTAATATGTGCCACTATAGCCTCAAATGGGAAATTAACATGAAAATGCCACTATAGCCTCAAATGGGAAATTAACATGGAAATGCTACTATAGCCTCAAATGGGAAATTAACATGAAAATGCCACTATAGCCTCAGATGGGAAATTAACATGAAAATGCCACTATAGCCTCAAATGGGAAATTAACATGGAAATGCCACTATAGCTTCAAATGGGAAATTAACATGAAAATGCCACTTTAACCTCAAATATGCACTTGAACCTCAAAAAATGTAGTGTTACAAGTGGTTGACCTCAGTTGGGCAGTGACTTTGTACCTCAATAGGCACTATTCTAGGTAGGTATTGAAAATCTTTGTTAATGTGGTCCATAGGTTTAACATAGGAATGGGTTAATAGCCCCAAAAAGGGTTTATGGAGTTAAAAGGGTTTATGGGTTCAAAGGGGAGTGGTAAAGGGTTTTAAGTTTGGATTGTGAACATAAACAAACACACACACAACACAGAGACAAAACACACATTTCTGGCATTAGAGAAACAGTATCTTTTCTAGGCATGTGAGTAGCCCTGAAAAGAGCCATTGGGGTTTCTTCTACTTCCTTCCTGACCTCTAGGTTTTCCGCCATCTTTTTACCCAGTCTCTGAACTTCACCTTGTTTTTTTCTTCCTCAGGGATCCAGTCATTATGACCCAATTTCCCAATTTTTCCTAGACCTTAATCCAGTTTCTCATTCAAATGTCCATTTCTTTTTTTCTCCTTTTCCTTTCTCTGCCTTGCCCAGTTAGCCATGATTTTCACCACTTCCTCCTCCATGACTTTTCTAACAAGGTTCTCAACTATGTTAAAGGCAGTTGCTCCCCTTCTCACACTGATTATGGGCAGGTAACACCAGTCTATGCAGACCTCTATCTGCTTTAAAAATTACCTCACCCCTACCATCCAGTCCACTGCTTCCTTCAATTTACCCACTCTATGGTGCCCAAATGTCAAGAACCCTTTTGCCTTCATAGGTTCCTCTTCTATTACTTCTTTGACAAGTACCCTGGCTGCCTTTAGGGCTATCACTTGCCTTGTCACATAGTGTAGGGTGACTGGATAACTCTAATAGGCCTCTGTCATAGTGTAGGGTGACTGGATAACTCTAACAGGCCTCTGTCATAGTGTAGGGTGACTGGATAACTCTAATTAGTCTCTATTTTAGCATGTACACTACCTCCATCATCCCATCCAAAGCTTCCTATAAATCATTCACTGAGGTCATGCAAATGTTTATGTCAGTGACATTACCCGAGTCATCGACGAGTCAACCTAGCGATGAAGACAACAAATGTAGTGACACTGACAATGACAGTAAACAAGTCAATTAGAAGGATACTTTTAGTATTAATATAATGATGGCATCCACACTCACTATACAGTGGGGGAATATTACAAAATGAGATACAGCGATGCAAGTGGAGCAGTGCAAGCACTGGGAGAATTTTTCAGCAGGTATTGCCAAAAACAATGAAGAAAACCTATGGAGGAAATTTAATAGCACTCCAAGACATTTTGCACTGTTAGATACAAATGTACAAAATCTCATAGGATTCAAGTCAGTGCAATACTCTGGGATGGGTCATTTGAACTGATTTGGGCCGATGGCTTTTTGATGGCTATTTTATTTAAGCTTGCAATTCACTCTCATAATCCCAGAAGGAATAAGTGATTTTTTGGGTTGTTTTTTTTTTTGTATTTTTTTTTTTAAGGGTTGAAGTTCATAGAATTATAACACAATAATATGATCGGTCACTAATACATAAGCCAATGCAACCCTATGAGGAGATAAAATAGCAACAACTGGAAAAAATGACAACTGACAATGAACAGTGCAAAACTAGTTTCTAACTAGCCTAAGCACTTTTAACTCAAACTGAGACTTTTTCAAAGGCAAAGACAAGACAAGACGAACAAAAATTGTGAAAAAACATTGAAATAATAGTTTACAGAACTATTTCTAATGGAATAAAAGCTTGAAAATGTTGGATGTTTCGACTAGTTGGCATCAACTTGACTGATAATGTTGTACACTAGTTTATATCGACCCAAAAAATGGATGAGCCATATCACCATCCATTTTTTCATTTAAATTGACTTAACTGTAACTTATATCCTAGATTGTTGTAGTAGTAATTATAGGTGAGTGAGTGACTAAGAAGCTTTGAAAGAATTATTTAAATGAAAATGAGCTTGCTGTAAATAATAATAATTTTTCAATGTTCTAAGGCAGCACATCCACTAAGATTCCTTTTCTTTCCTGGTTTTGGAACTCCAGTTGGGGTTGTGGCAAATTGCAATTAGTGTTACATTATTAAAAGTGTGGCCAGGGGAAGATAAGTGTTCTGCAACTGGACTTCTGTTCAGCTTCTTTCTCATCCAATCAGATCTGTGTTGATCCTTTTGTATATCTTTTCAGTTTCTACAAACATACTAAAGGCCACAGATGACATAAATTACATTCTCTTTTGCATTTTGTTTGGATCAAGTATGTTCAATTTATTGCTCATCACTGTGCAAGAGAATGTGCTAGTTTCTATCATACAGATTTGTTAGGGTTGTGTTGGATTGAGATTGGTGTTAGCTTTGCTCTGACTAGGAAGTCTTGAGGATTTTTGGTCTGTGGTAGGCTACTACTTGTTTGTTTGGGAGGATTAACTTTAGTGTGTCAAAAGATTCCATTATGGGCCAGTGTTTCTGGACAAATTTGCCTACTTTAAAGTTGTCTGGATGGTTGATCAGGATAAATGGTATGTATACTCCAAAAACACCCTCTTCACTAACGTACCTTAATTCAAGGTTCATTTGCTACATGGGAGCTGTTATAATGTGTTAGTCAGAGTCCATAACTGTCAATTGCATGATGTACCAAGCAGCGGTATAGCAAAAATTATCGAAAATTATATGTGTACTTGTGCGTTGGGGTGGGTGGGGTGGTTAAGCAAAATGCCAGTCAAATGTGTAGTAATCCTATGAGTTTTAGTAAATTAGGTTGTTGTTTTTTTTCCACTGCATGGTATATATATTTAACTCTGTGCAATAATAATGTTTTAAAATATAAATAAAAATAAAATACCAAACTTCTGGTTGTTTTCTTTCAACCCATATTGTTGTACATATGATAGATCAGATCATGAGTAACATTAAAACAATGATGTCAACACCTCATTTTAATAAATATACTTGCCAGTTATAATTTCTATCTACAGTTACATCAAGTTCAAAGTGACTTAAAACGAAAAAATATCACTCCCCCCCTCCCCCCCATTAATTTGCACTTCAGGCCAATGCATCTACATATTAAAAAGCTTCATTATTTTAAATTAAGAGCTCACAGTCACATATTTACCATTTCTACACCCATTTTGCAATGAAATAAATGAACACCTATCTGTAATAAGTACACTGACTAATGTCAAGTCATTGTTATCAATTAAATATTGCATTGTTATCAATTAAATATTGCATCTTCAGTTCAAAATATCAATTACATATGATGATTAGTGACTGAGTGATGTCACATCATGTGCAGCACACTTTTAGCAATTCCAAAACACGGAACATTTTTAAAAAATCAACAAAATAACAAAATTATATACATGTATGAAATCCGTTTAAAATCCAGTGATGTCCAAAACAAGTACATTTGTTCACAAAAAGAACTAATCAAAAAGAACTAATCTAAAAGGAATAAGCACTGTCCACTCACACAACTTGTATTCCCAACTTGTATTTCATGATTTTACGTTGAGACCTGATTATTTTTTTTTTTTTTTAAGCGAATTCTATATTTCTCAGCTACATAATTTTCAAGGGCTCAATATCCTGACTTTCTAGCCACATCAGTCCTTTCTGGAATGCAGACATGGCTTTGGAAACATCATCAGGTATTTTCCATGGATCCTCATGTTTACTGTCAATAGCAGATTCTACTTTCTGCTCAGCATGATCTAAGTTTCTCTTTGTCACTCAGAAAGAACTGGATGATTTCAGCATCAGTCTAACATTCAACAGTGGTCAGCCCTCATCAATTTTAATCCTGTGCTATACATCATCAAATGAGATGAAATGTCCCCACAGCACAGCTTTAGCCTCATGAACACCCTCATCCATGAATCCATTAAAATCTCAATCCTATTTATAGAAAAAGCTTTCCACTTCCTGTATGTAACCAATGAGTGACTGAATGTCTTAATTCACTCTGAAATACTGATAATACTGAATTCACTTTTAAATCTGATTTCAACAGAAAGAGACACTTAACTTTTTTAATGGATCGTATTTGTAGTTAGATTATGCAAATGATCAGCTGTTAATTCTGGACTGCATTGTAACAGATTAAAGAAAGAAGACTTTAGTGCAAATGGTAAATTTGACAGTCCTGTGTACTTCAGCCAAATAGTTTTCATGGACAAATGACAACTGTGGCTTATTAGAGACTTGGGATATTTTGGTTGTGCAGCATCCTGTTAGGAATACAATATCTTACATTGCCTGAATACAAAAATGGCTAACTAGAGTAAAACTGAAACTGTGAAAACATGTTCTGGTAATGTCCAAATCAAGTACAGTAGTTTAAATGTCGAGATTTCAGCTGATATATGTTGAAAATTATTTTTCAAATATATTTTTATTAAAATTATAATTTGTATAATTTTGATTATGGGATCCATTTGTGTTACCATGCTATAGAAAACTGCATTACAGTGGGGGAGTGCTGTATCAATGCTCTTGGAGCATCTAACTATGAGGGTCATGGGATCAATACCCAATCCCAGTTGGCTTCCTTCTTTTGTTCTAGGGAAAAGCACTCAGCTCCCATTTCCTTGGTATGATAAATCCAATAATCTGTTGCAAGTGCATTTAAAAACCAATCAAACAAGTGCCCATTATTTTGTAAAGGTTTTGTAGTATTTATACACTTTCAAAACGTGATCCATGGAACTCTATGTACTGTACAAGAAAAATTTCACCTTTATTGATTTTTTGAAAAGGTACAACTTTGCAAAAATCTCATGCTAAAAATGTGTGGATTTAGTCATATGACTTTACTCCACTGATTTCCATTGTTAACTTTTTCATACTGAAGTAAAAGTTGTAAAAATATAACTGTACAGCAATTTCCTCATAACAATAGTGCCCAAGATACATTGATGATATAGGTAAATAGACTTTCTAAATTTTAATATATTTTAATATAACAAGGAAATTTAGTGAAACTGCCAAACTGTTGTGAGGTTGCTAGAAGTATGCAAGTAACAAGGCTTCATGGCTCTGTCTAAAATGGGCACTGGAGTACAAGTGCAGAAGAGGGGAAGAAACTGATCAGTGATATTGCCCTTATAGGTGAAACTTCCAACTGTGATACATGAGATGCCATCAAACAAAATATCAACAGTGTATCACTGTTCATTCCCAGATCATCCATCTTTTAAGACAACAAGCAGAGACAAAGGCAACCATAAAATATAGACTCATAAACTTGACCCCGAAGATAGGACCCCAAACACATCTTCTAGTGACAATATATAACAATACAAAATTTCATCCATTTGGGAAAATGTAATTGAAACCAAAATTATAGGTCAGTGGTAATGACCTTATTTAAAACCATGAATGTGATATACAATGCAACTTCCACTGATAAAATATAAGTATACCAAGTTTTATTACTTTTATCAAATGCCTATAAAGTTACATGAATGGAAAGGAAAGAATAAGGTAAACTTAAAAGTGACCTATAACCTTGAGTTTAATGATAGGAGCCACAATGTCCAATAAGTTCAATCACCTAATCTCAGATAGCTCTGATGTTCTTGAGATGAAAAGAAAGAATAATGGGAAAATTAAAATACTTACGCAGGATCTCAATCTTAAAGACTGTGACACACCTGCTACAAATAATGTACAAATACACCCTGTTTCATCCATAAAACTGAAAGGGATGTAAAGAGCAGAAAAGAAAGTGTGAGATAAAACCACAAATACTGACCCATGGCTTTGACCTTCAATGCAGGACCCCCCAATGTTGTGCATGAAGCTGATTAGTGATCATGACCTTAAAGAAAGGACCTCCCCAATGTGGTACATGTCGCTCTTTCTGATTATGAACATAAGTATACCAAGTTTCTTCCCTTAAGTAAAAGCGATTTTCAAGTAGCAGAGCAGTAACAAAAGTGTGATGGATGGACAGACAAATGGATGGATGGAAATATATGCCCCCTCATCCTCATTTGCCCCTTGCAGGCTCTGGAGTGTAGAATATGCCTTAATGAGTCATTTCGTACATCAAAAGAGGTGACCAATGAAGAAGTTGCCATGGTACAGAGTTTAGCATCCTGAACTTGTAACCTAATGGGTGTGGTTTCAAATCCTTTACATGTCAGCTACTGAGGTGAATCCCTGAGCAAGGCAATTTGCTTAAAATTGCCTCTAAACTAAAAAAAATCTACTTGTGTTACTGTATTGTAAAACAGCAAACCAAACCAAACTACTTTTGTTCAAATGCAGGGGACCATAATCTGGTGATGTCAATACTGGGAAATTATGCCTATGTCTTGTTATCTGCCAACATAGTAGACAAAACATTGCTTTTTTTAAATGCAAATTTACTGGTTATGTGTAAATACACCCGCAAACTGTTATACATTGATACATTTAAAGCATGTCTGATTCATCAACCCTTGTATCACATTTGAAACATGAATTCCAATGAAATTGTTAATAACATGACAATAACAGGCAACAACAGAGTCTAGTACATACTGGCCTATTTGGGACACATCGATTGATATATTCCCAACTTCTGTAAACTAGTTCTTCATTGATACAGTGAGGCCATGCATAATAACATTTCAAATTTCATCTCAAATTGAGATTTTTAAATATCTTTCTTATCTACCTGCTTTGCAAAAAATACTTTTAAATGAAATTCAGCGGACATAAATTTAAATTGTTCTCAAGAGAGTCCCATATTATTCTCCAAGGAAACTTTGAGGAACAAAAAATATGTAGAACTTAACCACCCATCTTTCTGAAAGAATAAATGGTTCCAATTTATCTGCTGTACTACCATTACAACAATTCCAATATCATCAGGATTTTCGGAGGCAAAATATTATAAAATCTCAAAGTGAGAAGAAATGTACTGAAACTGGGCCAGCTTGTACTACACTTGTACAATATATTGAAACTGGGACCAGTATGTATTATACTTGTACAATATATTGAAACTGGGACCAGCTTGCACTATACTTTAACAATATATTAAAACTGGTGTCAGCTTGTACTACACTTGTACAATACAATGAAACTGGAGCCAGCTTGTACAATATGTTGTAATTGGGTCAGTCTACATGATATTTACAAAGTATATTGAAACTGGCACCAATTTATGTCAAACCTATGATAATATAACATTCAAATATACCATACTTTTGACCAACACTTGTACTGATTATATACAGTCTTAAGTCATTGGTTCTGATGCATATAAGCATTTACATTCACTTTGCCAGATATATACTTTATTCTAATTGATATCATTTTATTTCAAACATAAGTTATTTATTAAAGCATGGAGATAAAATGTTAATGATAAGTTCTCTTGTACTCTTTAAGGTATGCATACAACCAGGAGACCGCTTCTTGGAAAGTTTTTTGACACATTTCCGATGAATTCACTCTAGCCATACATAAATTTGCATAAAAAATATCTGGCAGAACAACAGCAACATCTCACAAAAACAGAAATGTATCAGGAAAAACATAAAATAAACTATATTTAGCACCCCTAAAGGACTAGACTGAATAATGCCATTTTCAGCCCCTGTTTTGGGAAAAAAATACAACTTGCTATTTTCCATACAGTAAGGTCAAAGCCAAACTACTTTTAAGAATATTTAATTCAGTCTTTCTTCCAGTTAACTGTATTAACTTCACAAAAGTGGGCCTGTACTGTACTGTATTTCCATAAAGTACACAAGAAAAAGATTGTTTTCAAATGTACGATAAAATAGATGCTGTCTGCTGCATAGGAAATGTGTATACAATACTTCAATATTTTAAAAACATTTTACATATAAGGAAAAATATAACAATAATTTAAAAAATGGATTGATGAACAGAAGTACACATCTTCGACAAGCTAGACAGCATAAACCAATGTATCCACTCAACTTACAAGTAGATGATAGCTCAAATGGTACAGCATTTGCCAAACACATGAAAAAACAGAGGTTCAAACCTCAGAAGGGAAATGATGTTTTTTTTAATTTATTTTATTAAACTTATAATTATGAGAAATACCTTCTAATTTACACATTATGGTTTGGTTGTGAGGTTAAATGCCATTTTTCTGTACATGATAGGATATATATGGAAATGTGCAGATTGGTAGTACTTGGTGAATTTTTAAAAACAAATTCAATCCTATAAAATATCTAAAACAACAATTTTGAGAATCATCTGTCATAGTATGTGAATTCATTTATGTGAGTGTAAATTTTAAATATCTAGACAACTAATGGTATCGTCAGATGATGGGTAGTGAATATGCGGGGTTGGGAATGATGGGTCGGATTGGGTCCTTTTCAGCATTCAGAAATGCTGCCTGCCAGCAACTTGACACCGTCAAATTTCAGAGTGGCCCAGAGAGTATTTTCTTTTTAAAAATATTTTTGAAACTTTGCACTTTATTTAAAGTTAATAGTTCATTTTACTTTTTTAAATTTATTTATTTTTATTTATTTATATTGGAAGAAGGAGATACCATATCACCAACTGTGATTTTATTGCTTTGAATAGGTACCACTGATGTTAGGTGTAACATTTTAACATGCAAGAAAGGTGGGAAAGAGAGTCTTACTATTGTATATAATGCATTTTTAAAAAAATATCTTCTCTAAACACATTTGACTAAATTTTCTCAATCAGTTTGCTTGTCAATAACAGCCATATCACTTTTCTGTTCCTTTCACTATATTTGTTTGGGGCCCCGAGTGGCCAAGTGGTTTAAAACGCTCACCTTTATGGATCACTGCTATCTCACCTCTGTCAGCGTGGGTTCGAGTCTCAGATTCAGCCAATGTGGTTATGTGAGAAAGCTTGCCAGTAGCTTCTTGTGGGTCTTTCCGGGGTTTTCCCGGGTTCTTCCTCCACCATTAATACTGGCCACCATGTATAGCCTATCTTGTGCTGAAAAATGGTGATAAACCCAACAACAACAACAACAAGAACTTTATTTGTTTAATGTTCTGTGTATACATACAAGAGAAAGAAAAGATTTGCAGTAATCTCCATTTCTTTTTCATGTTCTATTACACATGGCAGATTTGTGCACAAAATTGTCCAATTACATTAATATTCAAATCTTTTTTGCAGTCTTCACAATTTTATTATTTGCTTAGAACAAAGATGCATCCTATATAATTTATCTGTGGGGAAGAATACAGATACCATCTGAATGTTAACCATTTAACATGGGTTGAATTAAAAACGTCTCCAAGGAAATATCTATCTATGTGTGTGTGTGAATCTGCATTTGTAATATAGATTATGATAATTAAATATATTGTGGTTTTATCACCAATCAGAGCAAGTATTTCAGGAGTCACCTACCGGATGAATAAACTGATGAGTTATACATTTTCAGTGCCATAAGTTTGTCAGATGTGGCTTTGAAGATGTCACAAATAACAACATTTAGCATGTGCATCGGGTAGATGTGTAATCCTGAGATACCTAACATCTATCATTTATGTAGATACTGTATTTACTGCATGTTTTCGGACGGCAAAAAATAATTACTTTTTTTGTTGTCCGAATACATATTAAATTCTTTAATTAGGTGTCCGAAAACAAACTGGGAAGACAAATTTGTGCCCCCCCCATAACGAAGTTACCATTAGCTCACATGACGACATGCTGCCGTGAAGTAAAACAAGTATTTTGTCTAACACCACGGAAAGGATAATGAATGAAAAACAGGCATTACTTGCCTATTTTATCTATTTGATACATGTCCATCCACCGGAAAACGCAGCCATGCATGTATTAGAGCCATGATTGTGTACATATTTTCCAAACTAAATGCCATATTAGTAATCGTGCAATCCAGTTTAACCCTTTACTAATCAGTGATTAATAAAATCTACCTTACAAACGCATGCAAGCTTTATATCTGTGTAATTAAGATATTAATATAAACTAAATTAAAAAAATTTGGAATTATAATTCTGAAGATATTTATGACAGAAACATTTTAGTATCGCGAGTAGAAATACCGGTACATGTATGAGGGCTAATCTTAGAGCACCAAGGATGAGAGGCTCCATATGGGGTGAGTGTTGTACGCATGCCTAGGAAGGGTAAAAATAATAAGCAAGTTGCAATATACGGGTCATTAATATGTTGGTATTTTTTAAAAATAAAGGTGATCTATTTGTTCTGGTTCTCTCTTCTTTTTGTTTCCCACCTAGCCGAGGGTAGCTTCTAAATGAGTAGAACCTGCCGACTCGAAACAATCGACTGCTCAAAGATTGTTTTGATGCATGTTGGAGATTTCAGGGTGTCTAGGTGATAATTGTTCCTACTATAATTTGTGGGATTTCTTTGACAGGTGTGTTCGGAATAAAGGGCAGCCATATGGATTTCTTTAAAAGAGCAAACGATGTACCGAACATGTTGAACCCACAATCAATATTTATCGTCTACAAAGAGGTTTATTACCTGTAGAACAATAACTACATTTAAACCCGTGGTACATAATGCCTCGAGGATAAGGGGTTTGTTTTGTTGCACGATGCCAATGAATTTACTAATCCATACTGACTCTCTGATGTATTGTTTAATGATATAAAGCAGGGGTCATGGTTTCTAATCAAAGCCATAACTGTCACACCTGCATGAAGTGGTTTCGTGTGTAACGATGTCTACACTGACAACCAATCCATGGAAGTTCGTGATCCCATTAAATAATTGGCGACCAAATGAAGCAAACTTTGTATCAGTTAAATTAACGGCAAACACACTGTGAATTTTACTTTAAAACGAAGCAGCAGATCTTCTTAGATTGTGTCCGAAAACATAAATTGTAGAAAAAATTATAGTGGAGCAATGTCCGAAAAATTACAAGGCATTTAAATATTATATTTGCCCAAAAAAACGGTGTCCAAAGACAAACCACACATGGCAAAGTAATATTTACAACAAGGAAAAAAACTGAATAAATGTGAAACTGAACATGGAATAAATCGAAAATAAAAAATATATGATGCATGGATTAAGTGACTGAATTATGAAAGCAATTGCTATGAGTTTGAAAAGGATATAGCAGTTACAGGCTACTTGAATGAACAGTGGCCCTAATTTAGTTTCCTGTAACTGCATTACAAGAAAAGCAATCCAAGATATAGAATGGTTAATTTGAATCTATGAACTTGACGTTCTTTATACATGTTCATTTTTTACTAATCTAAACAAGCAACACTAACATGTATTGACAGCAAATATTGTGTCTGCTTTGGTATCTGACTCATGTTTTGATAAATATTATTTACTGAAAGAGTTTTACAAAAACTTTTTTAATACTGGTGACCAGTGCACTAATTTTTTGGGAAAAAGTTAATGAATTTTCAACAACAGTGAGAAGAAGCATCAATAAAAATATTTTGTAAAAGTGTGTGAGTGTCTACACTGCCATAAAATTAAGGAAAAATATTCTTAAAAGCATCTTTCATTTCAAGGTACATGGGGACAAGCACCAATATTTTCCGTGAACAAGAGAATTCAGAAGCATTATGAAAGGCCTCTTCAATCATATCAAACAATAAAATTAAACAATATTTCAAACACACAAAGTTACTGATTTTATCACTGACTGTCTTATTTTTGCAATGGAACTTAAAATAGTTTCATGTTGTTATTAGCATTTATTTTGGGTCATTTTGTAACAAATTATTATTTTATGCAACTTTATAGATACATAATGTCACTTTAAATTTAGTGAACAGTCTATGAACAATATCAATGAGTAATATATGCAAAAGATGAAAATTTTCCTATCTTCCTTGATATTTTCTTAAAACAGTTTCCATGGCAACCATCATAAGAACACAAAGCTTATGTCAGAAATTAGAATAAACCACCTTTTACTTTCAAATGAAGAAATTTCAAGAAGGGGAAAAATGGTTCTTATTCAAAAAAGTCATTTCAACATAATATTGATTTAAAGGGTTTTTTTTCCAAAGGATAAATGAATCAATTTAAGGAAAATCATGATGATACTATAAGAAAATTCTTTATTTGTAAGCAAATAATGTTAAGATTTATGTTGTGAAAATATTTTTTTTCAATCAATTAACAATGTGGGCACAAAGAACATGTATCTCTTGAATATACTGTTTCAGAACTAATGAGTTTACTGGCAGTCTCCATAACTGATTTCTCTCTAACAGAAAATATTCAAAGGCAAAAACACAAAGTTACAGGAGAAAGGTGTTATTGAAATTTTTATCATTCTTATCACTATCTACAAAAAAAAAAGAAAAGTAAATAGGTCAAAATACAAATATAAGATTCAGTTAACAATGGAAGGAAAGGAAATAAAGGTGCTAATGCAAAATAGGTAATTTACTGCCAACAGAGCTAAAGCTAGGTTATAACAGTAAAGCAGCAATATATGCAATTCCATGCATAAACAAAACATTTTGATACACTGGTATACTTTATACAATTAATTTTTGCATTTTTATTTTGACAATTAAAACTGTAAATAGTATCTCTCTAACAAAAGCTTCAATGTGCAATTTCGTACTAATAAAAAATTTCAGCAGTTATCTGAGACATTTCTTCTGAGTTCACCATGTGAACAAACATAAATTCAAACAGCATGCATTACATATATTTCCACATATAACGCACATCAACAGGAGTATTTCTGACTTGGAATGGTTATTGAGGTAAATAATAAATATCAATTATGGAATGCAAATACAATCTTAAGACAAAACATCCCAACATGAAGTGTTTCTCATTATAAAAGAAACCCAGGCTTAAAAAAACCTTGCCTGACAGTCCCTGGCAAGTTAAAATATTTTACTTGATATAAAAATACATGAATTTTTTATACCTGAATTTTGGTACTATTTTAATGATAATGTGAATTCTGAATAAACTGTTAATTTAAACAACTTTCCAAACCTAAAATTGTGTGCCTGAAGTTCACTACCTGTATACTGTATTTCCATTACCTTTAAAATGTTTCTACACCCACAACAATGCCTTTGCTTGCATGTGATATCAGAAACTTTTCTGCTAAATCATTTTTTATCATCATTTACATTGTACTGTAAATCATATTTTAATGTCTTAAAATTGTCATGAATACTGCCACTTCAGCATGTTAGTGACATACATTCTTTACAAATGAATCATTATCAATACCTTATCATAATCATTTTTGGCAAAAAATATTTTCATAAATACTATGAAACCATTATTTTTCATTGGGTACCAATTTTCATGGAATTTGTGGCTACTTCAAACCACGAATTTAAAGACCCAGTGACTGATTATAACATATTAAGACAACAAAGCTCAGTTCTCAACTCCATGAATTTAAGTACTGACAAACATGTAAATCTTTGCAAATCCATGAAGACTGAAACCCAGGAAAATAAATTTTGTGATTTATAGCTCCTTAAAAACAGGTGTACATTATGTAACTACAACATGGGTTCTGGAGCCTGGGCAACTAGGCTGCCATAATCACCTCAAATACTTCCCAAATAATTAATTTACATGCTGATGGTTGTCACCAACTGACCAATTGTATGGATTTTCTACACTATGCAGACTTTTTAAAATCACAGTTGCAGTGATATGGTGCATAATTCAAGTACATATGTTTATAAGGTTAGAAATTACACTGTTACACTTAATATTTCTTTGAAAATGTTGGATTTATAGTTAAATTTTCTTTAAATATTTTTGCATTAATCAAAAATATTTTAAGCTGTTGTTGAAAATATCATAAAATTTAAAGTATCTTGATTTACTGTGCTATATGTAACGTGTTCCTCATGCATATTGTCTTCCTGAAATGCAGACTAAAGTACAGAGTCTGTTTGCATCTTAGAATTTGCCTGCAGACCTGCAGATAAATAGAACTCATTTGGTAGAATCCTGAATCTCCAAAAGAGCTGCCTCACCTGAGCAACTGTTTTGATAACCTTGTTTAAATACCATATCATTAGAAAAATCTTTTAAAAAAACATGATTTATCATGCCATATCCATTTGCTAGTGAATATGCCATATTCTTGTAGTAGTGAATATGCCATATACATGTGGTAGTGAATATGACATATCCATATGGTAGTGAATATGATATGCCATCTCAACATTACAATTTACATCAAATTTTAGCTTAGCAACAAAGAATTTACTCTACACAAATTATGTTAGTCATACTTACAAAAAACTTGATGAGGAACACACACACACAGACACTCACAAAAACAAACTGCATACCAGAACCTGCATCCTTATCTTCTTTTACCTGAATAATTATATTCATACATTATACACTGAACTATGGAACGTAACTATTGCACACAACTTAGTATGAAACTGTTCAGACCTGCCAACCCTAACAAGATCATCACATGTAAGGCAGCCGATTTTTTCCATATGTTTTACAAGTTTTCTGTAAGGTGTAACAAAATATGTACTGCTATTGTCAAGTTGGAAAACTTGTATCTAAAAAGTCTTGTATTCCAAACCACAAGGACTCGTAAAATTGGTTACAATTTACCTGTCATACATGTACTAATATCATAAATACACATGTATGACTGATAGTTAAATTGTAAGCAATGATACAAACCAGTGTTCCAAACTGATGCATCAGTCAGGGTGCTTGAAAATTGATTATACATGACGCAAGAAAGGCCTTCGCTCATCTACAGCCATTCATACATTGTATAATCAATTTTCAAGCTTCAATAACTTCATCAATCCTGTATAATATGAAGTTCAATTCTGGATTGTTTGACAAACTGTTTCACACAGGAATGGCAATATTTCACAATGCCATGACAACATACCTTGAACCAGTCTGTCCCTCAACACCATACCCTGAACCAGTCTATTCCTCATCTTCCTATTAAAACATATTACACCTGCCAAGCAAACTGTGCCTATTTAATGTAACATTTGCTCACAATAATTTCATTTACATAATATTAAAAAAAAAAAGATTTTAACATGCATGTCTTCAAGGTCAATCAGGTCATCATGCTATACCATTGGATGAATAACACACAAAATGTGTTCCAGTACCAAGGCCTGTAATATTCTGGACAAAGATATCAAAAGTTCACTTAAAATGAGCCACTCAGAATCAAGAAAATGAGTTGTATAAATTTATTCCTGTGTTGATAATAATCTCTTGCATACCTTGCAGACCATAACAGTATGTTACATTATCTTACCTAAATTAAACTGAATTAAAAAGCTCATGTTCAACAAGTTATGCTGTAGTCACAACATCAAACAAGTAGAATACTTTAAAAAGAAGTTCTTTGTAGCATTTTGTGTCGACTGGTCCTTCTCCTGTGAGTATACTGATTTCTGATTCATGCAGGCAGTCATTGAGATCGAGCTCGTTTTTCCCTACACACCCGCTTGTGGTAACTCTGAGCCATAGAGTTGATGATGGACAGGATAAAATAAGCTACCATCACTAGGATAACCTTCTCGAAAATCCAAGAAAGAAGATTTCCTTCCTGTTGTAAAAAAAAAAAAATTATGGAAAAAAATTGAACACACTGAAGAAATTCAGTGAAGACTAAAAATGTTAATTATGTTTAAAAAAAACACACACGCCTATTACTCTGAATTCATTTAATTTCATGAATATCAATTTTAATGATTTTGAACAAATCCAAAACTGTTTGGTCTTGCCTGCCACAATGTTGATGCAGCCTAGAAACATGACTGAACAACCCCTGTGACCTTGACCTCTAACCTTTAAACTGCTTTATTCTTCTTATATGTGACAAATCTGATAACCAGCCAACTAGATCTTGGGATGAATATGTATGTAAACTTTCTTGGCAATCCTCCCAGTATATGCAGTGATAACAATCTTGAATTAACAGACAAACATGGCTGATGGACAGCAGACTGTATCAACTCTTCCGGTCTATGAACAGTTTAGCTAAAAGTTGTTCCCTGTGGCCTAAACCTTCATGTTCCAGGCTGATCTGAACATAGGATTCAAACCCATGCCCTTTCAGTTGCAAGTCCAGTACACATACAACTCAGCCACCATGCCTCCTTCATGTTATGCCACCGTATTGTTTTATAAATTATTCATTTTTTTATAACAAGCAATTACTACATCTTAAATACATAACTAACTGATGGGCACATCTGGTCTAGTTAAAAGTTAAAGTTTTATCTGATCAGGTTCTCAAACATGTGGTGGAGTATGAGGGTCACTTGTTGTGCTAGTATCTTGTCTTATTTGGGTCTGGGCTAAATATATCTTATTTGAAAGGTCTGATCTGTGTTGAGACACCACCACATTGTTAATAAGCACATGGTATGAGGGTCTGATTGTTGTAACTTGTTCAGTTATGAGGTTTTTGACAAAGTCCAGGAGATAAACCTTCGTACCTCTTTCGTCTTGTGCTTCGTTGCTATCAAATATTCCTTCAACAGCAACCACTTCAGGACTCATTTCACAAAGATACAAGTGTGATATGTATGAATAAAGGTCAGAATATTCAATGACAGATTCCCAATTTCTTTTCATCAAGAGCAGGATATAACTAGATTGCCATAAATGGACTATGGTCATCTCATGACCTTTTCCATAATGATGACCCTGACTTTTGAGTGAGGAATCTGACTGCTGCATGATGTAAACTGGATTTCACTGCTACATCAAGTTATACCCAAGATGAACAGTTTCAACCTTGGCGATTTTAGAATACTGCTTTTTGTTCACTCACTGCAGCACACACAAAGAGTCCACAGTGGAGGGGGGCACATTTACCCCAAACTCTCTGGTTGTGGATTTCACCATGTCCTCGTCAGTAAGCTGTCCATTTTATGGAGCAATCTACAGCTGTAGAGATCTGTGAAAATGTAAACTAAGTGTCAGGACCAAAGGTTTTGGAGGTTGGGAGATGCCTTAGAGACCCTTCAACAGTCTGAGGAGTGGATTGCATAAGATCATTCCTGGTCCATTCATCGGGAATGGTGGACTGGAAGCATTCACTGTCATTGTTGGGATGCCACGAGATAACAGCATCATAATTGTTGGTGGAACAAGTATAAAGTAATTTTTCCACCTAAAATTCAATGTCATTATATGTCTGACAAATCTAATGCACCATTATGCCTGCTGATGAACGTTACACTGATCATATTTGTTGATCACCCAAACACTTATCACATTTGTTGAATAATCCAAACACTGATCATATCTGTTGATCAATCCATACACTGATTATATTTGTTGATCAATATTCCATAAATAAATCATATTTTTGGA
Source organism: Megalonaias nervosa (assembly GCA_016617855.1). NCBI lineage: Eukaryota > Metazoa > Mollusca > Bivalvia > Unionida > Unionidae > Megalonaias > Megalonaias nervosa. Next base: position 127,469 of record JAECUM010000713.1, read on the forward strand.
TTAATCCATATATTGATCATATTTGTTGATAATTCCATACATAAATCATGTCGACAAATGATAACATTTGTACCTATCTGCTGAAATTCCATGTTTCGATTGCATCCACTGAGGACTGATACAAGTCTGTTATATCTGCTAAAGAACTTTGTGTACATGTGTAGGGTAGAGTTTTGAGCAGTTCTGGTCTACCATATTTTGGTCTGTATAATGCCCCGCCCCCCTCCCTTTCTAATCTAATTCTCTTCTTTACAGGAGGGGGTAAGTGTTGTATAGAAGAACTAAAACAAACAAAAAAATTTCCAGGTTGATCTGATGAAAGGATAAGGCATTATAACTGCATACATGTCACATTCAACCCTTGTGAAAGACAATATCAATTGCGTGTTGCATTGTAACCAAAGTTTTTACCAGTACTTTCCTTATTAAGGAATTAAATAATGCTTACAAACTTTGATAGTCCTCGTTCTATGACTGCTTATGTTATTTTATTTCACATCACTGTGTAGCATTTTGTTCTGTGACTTGAATGGAAATACATGTATATAATGACTGGTAACTCGCTGTTCTAAAACTGTACAAGGTAATGCACTGAAGCAGAATAAATATATCATTACCATACCTGTAAATATTCAGTATCAATAACAGATATAATAAAAATTTTCTTCATTTATTAACCTCTTTATTACCTGAATTGAAATATAATATTTACAATTCAAGCAGTGTTAATGATCTCATCAAAGGCACATTTATGGGGCATTTTTTTCATGACTATGGTATGTCAGCTAAGGAAACAATGACACGTTGTGGAACAGAATAATAAATTAATGCATAAATTTGGCAAAGACTTTTTAGGAAAACAAATTTTGTTCTTAGTTTCACTTCTCATAAAAAATTAAAGTATTTTATATTTCTTTTTGAATATACAGTGATCAATGCTTCACTGATTCAGTGTGGAGTTTTCAAGGTAATCGGTTCTGGCGAAAGCTTTGATGTTTTAAACATTGTTTAACTGACTCAGTGTGGTGTTTTTAAAGGTAATCAGCGCTGGCTAAATCTATGATGTGCCAAACATAATTACAATGCATGGTCTTGGCCAATTCTAGCCTGGATGATGTAATGACATTCCAAATAAGTATAAATACTTTCACAGAGCATCTTGTGCTCGATCTTGAATCTAAATAAATATAGCCCGAGTATCAGCACAGGCCATGTAAGAAATTTATACGCTGTGAAAGAAAAGCTAAGAGTCAATGCCTATGCAGAAGCACATGGTAACATAGCTGCTACAAAGGAGTTCAATGCACTGTTTTACTTATGTATGTTACACCTATATTTTACACTTTAAAAGATGTAGCATGATATTGTTTTCTACATACCAAAGATTCTTTACTGGCCTCTGATGTATGATGAAGCTTCAGTTTCTGTTGCTTTAGATATTCCTTGAAAGGGGCCTGCAGTGTTTCCCCATATTTAGGAATATATCTGAAAAGCAAATAAAACACTATATAATGCCAAATTGTATAATTAGAATTAAATTCCAACTGAAAAATAATGATACTGCTGGGATTTTAAAATAATTGTTTAAAGTAAGAATTTGTTGCTTTTCTTCTGCATGAAACTATCCATACTGTAATAAGTTCAGAAAGCAAAATGTCTTCATATCGGAGATCCCAAGTCCATATAAAACTCATGAAACTCACTCATTTTTCAAGCAGTCAAGCCCAATGGACTAATCAGGGGAGGAATGATGAATGAAAATTAAACCAAGAACCGGCTCTAAAAGTTTCAATTTTTGGTTATGTTTGATACCCATTCTCATAGAATGTGGACTTACTTAAATATGGATTAAGTCCCAGTCATAGAATAAGTCCCAGTCATGGATCTGGATTAAAGTTTTCAAGCCTTAAGTTTTAATAAAGTGATTTCGAGTTTACAACCATTAGAGCAGACAAATCAGGGAACTACATCATAGCAGTCTCAATGAACATGGGATCTCTATAAAACACATTGTAAATTTTCTACCTAACTTTAATTGACATTCATTTAACAAACTATAAGACACATTTGCATGTAGCCATACAGTTCCTTTCTTACATAAATAGTTTGTTTTCTCCAGCAGTCTCAAGTAATGTCTCGGATGACATGATGCTGAAGTGTGCCCAACCAAAAAGAACATACGGTCTTCTTTGATCAGACTAAATGTGTCACATGTGTTAGCAATGTATCTTACTGTATATATATTCAGCTGCTTTGCCATTGTAATAGCCTTACTTTGCCATTGTAATAGCCTTACTTTGAACTTTACAACTACAAAATCTTCCAATTTTCTTAAATTTATAATACATATGAATAATGTACCTCAAAATTTCTACATATTAAACAATTGCGAAGGAAACTGCATTCTTTCTTTAGTGGGCATATATTTTCTTATTATACTTGATTATAATAACAGAAACAATGTCCAACAGAACATAACGTATAAGATGCATATGTTCATTACTATTAGTCTGTTTATCAAATATTTTCCCATTTGATGGATTAACTGGACATTCAAGTAGACTGTACAAGACAGGTGGGTAAAATGTTGCTTCAATCATACTTATAAATCAAAGTACATTTGTGGAATATATCCACTACCTTACAAATCCAGGCCTCCAAAGCTAACAAAGGTATTAGCTGTATCTTTTGGGTTGTTATAGCAACAAAATAAGCTATAAAATTGCCTGCCAAGGCAAAAGTCAGATGGGAGTGGTTTCTCCTTGAATGGAAGGAGAAACACCAACTCCCATCAATCATCAGTTACTATTGGAGCAGAACTGCATGCTCTTCCATGGATGTAAATGCTGGGAAGGCTTGGGAGGATGTGCCAGTATTATGAACAGGCACGTATTACTGATAAAAATAATTTTACTAAAATAATTTACAAATCTAAGCAGAAGAACCCGAATCATTACACAGCTGCTGTGCTGCTGATACATGCCCCACCAGCCTAAACTGAACGCTTTGAGATGAAAAGTTTTTGAGGTAAAACCTAGAGAATGTCAACTCTGACAAAATATGCTCAAATACTATATTAATCGTGACTGTCCAAACCATCTGAACTGAAATTTATGTGGTCTTGGTTTTGTTCTTTGTTGGCTAAGCTGATAACCAAACAGATCCTAGATGACAGAACTCCAGCATAAGTCCCTTTATCGTCTGAGTGGTAAAAAAGTAAGATATCCTATGCTTTCAGTGTCTTGAGAGCAGTGTTAAGACAAAAATGATTTCCCATGAGCTGGATCCTGTTCTTAGGAATGAAAGCTGGGACTGTCTTGAGAAAGGACATGCCATCATGGCTGTACTACAGATCAACCAATAAAGCAAAAATCTACTATGCCAGCTGTAGTTAGAGTGACTATGATGCAGATTTTGTATATATGAAAGGTAAGTCAGTTAGGCTCTATATAGTGGTTTGATAAATGCCATCAGAACCCATGCTAGGTTCCATTCAGGATTAAGAATTAAGGTCTTTTGTAGAGACAAATCAAAACTGGTGAATCTGTCTGAGAAAATTAATTGTTAGCCCTTGATAGTGACCAGAGCTAACTTCTCCTCTAAATGACATAGGAGTAAGTGAGCTCTTTGTTGTATGGTGGCTTTAAGGCTGAGATACATCTCTGCAAGCACCACTGGAAGAAAACTATCTCTTTAGCCCCATAGGCTGGCAAAGTAGTGGTTCTTCTTGCCCAAGCTATTCTGTCCACCATACCACATCAGTTCTGGCCCAGTAATCTGGGACATGATGGTACAGTCTGGTTGTGGTACAGTGTCTGATGGCAAGGATGTAACTGTTGGGAGCTCATGACAATACAGATGGTTTGATCTTTATCCCAACTAGCAATCTTTCTGCCTCGAGTGACTTCATCATAAGGAAGTTGGAACTGAGGTAGAATGGGTGGCAATACTCATGGCATCCAAATTCTTTTGTGTGCATTTCTTGGCTCTCTTATTTGCCAAGTCAAGTACATGGCTGTGATGATCACCATCTTCCTTCCAAACAGTGAGAGCAAATGTCACAAATATAGTTAGAATAATAACAAATACAGCTTATACAGGTGGGGTGATTATCTTCAACCAACCCAAATTACTTGTACACCTTACATTTAATCCTGTCCATTCTAGTTGATACTCTTAATTAGGGAAAGCAAAACAATGGCATATACAAGTAAAATCAGTAAAGCATCACAGACCTTACTGTGAAATTAAGATAAATTACTTTGAATTGAGATAAATGCTAGAGAAAATACCTGAAATTATCTAATCGCTAGGAATAAATGATCATTACTAGATAAAGCAACAAATAAGGTGTAGTAGTGAAACTAATTGTAAGTACTACAGAACACTGAGCAGCATTCAAAACTGCCACATGCCTATTAAGAGCAGGTCAGGGCTGTATAATTCAAAAGTTGTTAACCCTGTTAACCAATAAAATTCTTCTCTTTTCTAAGTGTCATATTTTATTACTTCATTAGAAGCTAAAGCAATCTTCACACAGAGCACCTGAGCAGCCATTATTCATGAATGAACATGCTGAGATATTTGACTGGTTATGAACAACCAAATCGCACTGCATTTTTATTTCACTCAGACTAGTTATAGTTGGCTTATTTATCTATGATCATCTAAAGCAGTTATGTGATCCTGATAAAAAGCACAGGCTGTTCAGAGATGCTTCATGATGTGGCAATTTTTGGGAAAAGTAAATTTTTAAGTAAATTATGTTTCTCCAAGAATACTTACCCAATCAAATAAAGGTTGGGAATAAACTCCACTATATCTCAAATCAAGGCCTCCCACCCCAACAGAGACAAACTGTTTGATGCTTGATTTTCCTGTCATTATACTATTGAGACAAAAGAAAAAAAATTAAACCCATTACCTCCACTTTCTGCTGTTAGATGGCTACCCATAATCAAGGTGCTTACTAGTTTAAGAAGAATGATACTTCAATAAGAATGCTCACACATGCAGAGAAGTGTGGGGGGGCTTTATAATGTGATTGTGTAAGTATTCTCAAAAGAACATAATTTACCAAAAAAGTGGGAGTAGGGGTAAAATTACTTTTCATGATGAATACTTGCTTACTTTTCCATCTCTTTTTATGGCACTAATTCCCTTGTCCAAGGTGAAAATTCCCTCCTAAAATTAACTGGAAGTCTGGAATAAAAATACAATGCAGTCCAAGTCCTCTGACTTACTCAATTAAGTCATTCAGAATACTGACTTTCTTTAACTTGGACCAAGAATGAAATGGCGGAGTGAGAAGGGAAGCGGGAATTTGTAATATTAGCAGCTAAGTATCAGATAATTAGTTTAACCACCAAATACAATATTTTAAATAGCATTAGCTATCATCACTTTGCTGACTTTGCCAGCCCAGAGGGTGGCTGATGGCATGATAGCAGCTGTCAGCCTACCACATGTTCAAGTCGGGTGCTACTGCAGACTGGAGGATGGCTTGTTGACAAGATGCTACACAACTGGGCCTAATGCATAAATGCTTTTGATCTGCACCATCGAACAAAAGGCAGAATGAAGAGAAAATGGTTGCTAAAAGATGGCTGACATCACATCATCCAGAGAGGAATGACTAATAAAGGCCCATGATGCAGCTACAGCCCAAACCTAACAAGATTTGATTCTCATGAAGGAAAGATCTCTCTCAGTAAAAAATTAATAAACTCTTTTGACAGACAAATTAATCACAGAAATGTTGGCTGCAGAAAGAACAGAGTTACCACTGGGATGGCAAAAAGAAATTTTTCTCAAAATTTATTTACCTTTTTGATTTATCCATAAGGCTCTAACTGGACAAAGAAGTCTATCTTGATCATCCTAAGCACAAATGTGACTGACAGTCGGAATATGAGCTGGGTTAGGAGCTACTAAAAGTAGCTGATTGTATGCCAGAAAGCCAAGCTGGCATAGAAGAGAGACTGAAACAAAGGCAATTCTCCTTCACTCATAAAGCATGAATTTCACTCCTTCTGATAATTGATTTTAAAGCAAAAAGGAAGACCATGGGAGAAAAATGATGCTAGTAACTGGATCTCTGAAAAGAAAGTCTTTAAAGTCAAGGGTCTTGGATTTTGTCCAAAAACAGTCAAGAGTTTTCTTTTAATCTTCACAAACTGCAGAAATTGATGGAAAGATAGGTATTCATCTTTATCCTCAAGGAAGCCTTAACCTCACTGATCTGGTTTGCAGATGATAGTGGTTGGGTCTCACAGGGAGAAATATTTCTATAAATCTCCTAACTGGCAAGGTAACAATTCATTAATGATACCAGATCCAACATAAATGACATGACCACCATATTCTACACCAATCTAGAGGTCATCTAACTTTAAGAACTGCAGAGTTGATATACTCATTAAGTCAGCACTGTATGAGTCCTTGTGTTGTACAAGTGGGAGGAGTATCATGCTATTTTGTCTGATAGAGATTTCTTTAATCATTGCTGACTGTGGAAGTGGACGTCTAATGAAGCCTTAACCATATAGACCTGGTTCGCAGATGACACTGGTGGGCATAGAGAAAGAAAAATCTATAAAGCTAATCTGAAACAAAACAACTCTACACTCCTTAGTGGGTCAGATTAATCCAACTAACTGTGTGGACATATCCTTGTCAATCACAGCTTCCATTCTGGAGGGCTGGTTTCGCAAGGTAGTATATGCATTCCCCTAATGTATTATGATCAGGTAAAATAAAGACAAAATCAATAATTTTTTTTTTCTTTTCATCCATACGAGCAAAAGTTCAGAATACAATCCCCAAATGATACAATTGCATATTAGATTTTAGAACTCTTGACACATAAAACTCTTCTGCTATAATAAACTTACTTCAGCAAACTGACAGCTTGTTCTACATGATACTCACTAAACAGGAAAATTACAAATAATTTCTGGAAAAGAAAGAGAAAAAATGCATGTAAATTTTAACAGCTGCATACAATGTATGATCACACTTCTAGGCTGGTAAATAGGGTTATTTTTGCCATGTCAAAAATCTGTGCTTCTGAGACATTTTCTGCATTTTTAAATTTTTTTTATTGCTATCCATTCAACATCACAACCTGTGTTTAAATCAAACGTTTTACAGCATTTTCAGAGATTTTATTTTAATGGACGACTGACTGACCATGATTGTATAAAAACAGACCCGCCCCAAGTCACCTTAGTCTCATACACACACAGCTGATTAAGCTCATCAAAAGTATCTGAACAACCTAAGCCCCTAAGCTATGGAAATTAAATGAGATGGTGTGTTTGATTTGATCGAGGGTAACACCACCAGTGTATAAATTCAAATTCAAACATTTTGAACATAATACTTGTGTAACACACCTGGGTCAAAAACAAGCTACCACTTTTAAATCTTCATTCACATTAAGTTTATACATCAATCGCTTTGTGCAGAAAAAAACTTAAATTATTTCATCTGAAGACAATGGTATCCTGGCATTATACCATGACCCTTGTATTATGTTAATGCATACATCAATTAGTATATAAGGCACCTCATTATAATAATGATTATGTGAAAATGATAAATTGTACAAATACTTCAGGAAAAAAAAGGTAAACATAAAGTACAAGAAAATCTAAAGATGTTAAAATTCTGTAAGAGGTATATAAAATTAAAGATAAATGTAAACGCATAAAATTAATAAAACATAAGGTCCAATTTTTTTAAGAACCGTATTTCTTCAAAAAGTCCATGATTTTTGTATTGTGCTAAAATTTTAGCATTTCATTAAAATACATGTCAATGTGGTCAGCGAGGCACATTTTCTTAAATAGTAATTGTTGTTATAAAAATTAATACTAATATAGTTTAACCCAAGTTAATTCAACCCTTATTGTTGAATGCTCTGCACCTTAAATGTCAACTGATAACTTCCATATGAAAATTATTCATCACTATGGACTTTTAAAATGGTGGGCAGGTACTAAACTACGTCAGGAAAAGAGGACATTGGGTTTATCAAAATAAATAACAGGGAAGTACACATTTTATGTTAAATGTGCAGCTTTCATTGTGACATCACAGCAAGCAACATTCAATCTGGTTTGTACCAGATCACACATTTAGGTTGACTTTGTCCAAAAACATCCAGGAACTTTAACATTGATTTTTGCTGAATGTAATTCTCAAAACATGTAATAATGACCTTCCAAGGGAATATGTGTGAGCATCCAAATAGTGTGTGTGTGTGTGTGATTTGGATTTTTTAACGTAGCTTTAACAATTTTTCAGTCATATTGCTACAATGTCTGCATGTGACAGTTTATAGTGATGTCTAGCACTTGGACATCATGCCACAGACATGTAGCATCATGTCCCACCCAGTCACATTATCCTAACACCAGGCCGACCAGTCCTAACACTAACCTCTTAATACTGAGTGCCAAGTGAGGCAGCTGTTTGTACCATTTTTGTAAGTCTTTGGTATGACTTGGCCGGAGATCGATTCCACGACCTCCTGTATCCGACTTGGCCAGGGTTCAAACACGCAAATTCCTGCATCTGAGATGGTCAAAATAAAGTGAATAATCAATATTTAAAGGTATGCGTAATCAAATTCTAACAATGGCACCCATTACTGAAATAGTACTGAATGCTTGCATGACCTGTATGACTTGTACTTTTAGACTGTGTGCACCTCACACAAGGCTGGGCATGACTCTAAGGATGAACTGTTTATAGTTGATTTTGCTCCTAATTTAATTTATTACTTGCTGAATGATCAAACTGTTATTGTTGCCATTCAATAAAATTTTGTCTTTGTCTTGGAATCAGACCAATAATATTTAACTGAGCAGGGTACCAGTCTGGAAAACAATGAATACCATACATAATAAATGGAGACGGGGGACCAATGGCAGTAATATCAACATGAATTTTTCATTTTTGATTTTCCAAGACTCTTATTAGTGCCTTCAACTTCTGCAGAGATTCTGTCTGTACATGTACATAATTAGAGTTTTTCAAACAGGTGAAAATCTTCTTGTGCCTGCCTGGTGCAAAACTTATGATTCAGGTAGCTTTTATTGGCTATGTCTCAGGGACATTTATCTAAAGAAGATGCCACTAAGTATGCAAGGTTTCACTGTTCAGGAAATCTTTGCTCACTTCATCCAAAATATACATGTACTGTGTAATGACTAACACTGATGGAAAATAAACTGGTGGTGCCATTTCTCTTAAGTACTTTCTGTTTAAATAAAAAATGCAGCATATAAGATGAATTCAATATTTTCATGATGTATCTAATTGCATGGACTTTATGGTTGCTACAAGCCTCTCTTCAAAGACCAAATGAACAATACTCCATTTGCTGAGAAAGAACCCCTTCCTCAATCCACAAATTTACCCCTTCCTCAATCCACAAATTTAAGTGCTCATGAAAATGCAATTTTTTCAAACTATAAAAATTAATACCCATAAAAATAAATGAACTAACAGTGTCATATACACTTACCTATAAGTGGAATCCAATTGAAAACAAAAAAGATACTGATCTGCCACTGCAAGATGCACAAGCATATCAGGATCTATGCTGTTGTTCCACTGATTACTCATAACAAACTGCATAAACCCAGATCTACCTGTGCATTATGTAATGGCAGATCAGGATCTGTGCAGTTTGCAGTTTGACTCAACTTATAAGCAAATATATAGTAGTTTACTGTCAAAATTGTATGGGTCATATTAATCATAGGCATTTGGTCAATACATGGTACTGTAAACTATAAATGTAGAATATTATCTCACTATGGTATGATCTTATATACAACAAGAATTGTACATTAATAAGTAAGTACAACAAACCTGAATATGCATTTTAATGATGGCTTTTCCTATGAGAGTGGCACCAAAGAATGTCCAGAATGGAATAAGAAAATGGCCACAAGTGATTCCTGCTAGGTCAAACAAAGGGTTAGGTATCTGAAAATAAGCACATAAAATTATTTATCATAAAAGTATGATTTTGTTGGGTGTTCATCAGATAAAAGATTTATGCAACAGGTGACCCTGAGCTGCCAGTGCATTATGCCATCTTTCGTGAAATTTTCAGTATACACTAAAATTTTTTTTAAAAAAACAGTTCATAAGGGATGTGTTTCTTTATAAAATTGGACTAGTGATAAGAAAGTTTACTTGCTCAACAATTATTGTAATTTTAGTTGTCATGAGTAATGACAGTAATTAGTTGTCAGGAGTAATTGGGCATAGGAATTTCCATCCTATACTGCTATGAAAATTACCTATGGCAAAGCATGTGACTGCACTGTCATCTGCCACATATTCAACATCAACCATCACCTTTTGCTTTTAAAACACTATATCGTTGGCACTAATTCATTGGCAGACTAAATTTACCATGTGTTTAATGGGCCAAATATCAAAGTAATTTGATGGGCTGGTGGTTAGGTCATGGAACCTGGAAGCAGATTAGTAACTTGTGACTCAATAGTTAGCATGATGAATTGGTAACTTAAAGGGTACAGGTTCATATACTACCATTGGATCAGCCTTGACTGGCAAATCAAGTTTATCCTTGGGCATGGTACTTTACTGCAATTACTTTGGCAATAAATAATGCATCTGTGTTGCCTTGGCAATAAATAATGTATCTGTGTTACTGTACTGTACAACTCAAAGGCAAATTAAAACGGACTATACAAGTTAAGATAACTTGTAATTATTGCTCTTAATAGCGCAGATGTTTGTATTGTGTGGACTATAGAGAATCTTGAAACCTAGGGACTCTTCAATACTGTAATGACAGGAAGCCAGGAAAAAATAATGATTATTATTTGTGTCCCAAGACTTACATGCAAGTAAAAAATATAACAGTTTTGATGTCCTAACACTTATAGACACAAAAATATTTAAACAAAATTGGCAAGATCGCCATAAATCACATAAATACCATGTCAATAAAATGTTATAAACTACTGTGGATGTTGTTCTGTTATTATTTGGCATGTGCATATTTACTAATTTGTCCAACATCAATAAAATAAATGTAAATGAAGACTTCATAATTCACTAACAACTCAGTGTTTACTGTGAGACCTGTATTACAGTGTGCAGAGAATGCTTTATTCGTCATTTTAATCAGACTTCATTCTTCAGATCACCTTTTAGCAATATATGTCCATAACCATATTATTTACTTTATTTTGCACATTTAATTTTTACCGTTTTTCAGCAGATATCAAGGGGAGTTAATGGACAAGAGTTACTGTCCTTTGTCTATCTAAAAACAGACAATCAGACGATTTTCATCTTTTAGGAGGGCTGGATTTGTGAGGTAGCAAGCTAATATTCCTAACATAATGTGATTGGGTAAGGTATTCAAAAAAGAAACAAAGAAATACACTCAAAAACTGAAATACACACTGAAATACACATATTTTGTCTATCAAAATACTCATGAAGATGAATGTATCATGAATTATATATCTCATAGAATAATATTAAAAAGCAAAAAAACTTTATGTGACTTTGATAGGAATAATTTATTTATATTACAATTCATGTAATGATGTCACTTGGTCATTCTTTATTGGACAGGTATGACAATGGTGAAAAGTAATACATACACAGCATGAAAAGTAACATACACAGAGTGAAAAGTACCAAAAGAATTTGCTGACATATATATTTACTTCAACTTTTAATGATACAGCTTTTGACAAATAGAACAAATTTCAGAGCATTTAATTTTTGTTTAAAAGCTTTTGAAATATTTGAAAATACTGGAACATGTATTAATACACTGCTTTTAACAATGTAATAGTAGACTGAAATTTATAAAGTGAAAATAATCATTAACATATGGATTACAATTTGCCATTTTATTATTATCTATAATTCATAATGATAGTCCCTTAACAACCATGTGGGTTTTTTTTGTTTTTAAACAATGTTAAATTTGATAAAATATACCAAGCAATCAGAAAAAAAATAAGTCCAACGTGTTTCAAGACTTAGACAACATGAAAAAATTGCTGTAATTTCATGTCCCAATTTTTGTAGGTAATAGAAAAATATTTGTGGAAATAATTAAGGGTGTTCGAAAATATACAGTGTCCCAAAACTTATCATCATTATAATAAGCCATCTATGGAGATCACAACAATGGTAGTACTGTACAATAGCAAACCAATTATGTTAACACTATACTATCCTGGCTTGATATTTCATATCAACATACATCCTCAAAAGATTTTTATACCCCAAAATAAAGGATTACTCAATGAAATTTATATGCAAGTGATACAAATGTGAACTCACTGAGGCACACAGAAGAATTCCTAAGAATCCCACTCTTTGGACTAGATTATGGACAGCCAGTTTTGCCTTCTCAGGGAAACCCTGAAATAATGATGGAGAAGCAATATAAATAAATTAAACACAACCCATAGTAGTGTTAGGAGTCTACACTGTATGTTCCTAAATTCCTCAAATTGAGTACACTTGATTTAGTGTTCTGCACAAATTTATGGAACGAAATTCCCTTGAGATCAAATCAAGTAAATAGCAGAATCTCTAAAGGAATTCGCTTATGGAACTACATTCATAATGCTTTGGTACATCATTCAAAATATTTGTATCTTCTGCTAATTAGCAATTGACTATTGTGGAGTATTTTATTTAAAAAATAAATTTCTAACCTCTCCTTACTGGAAATGTGCATTTATTATTATCACCTGCATTATTGTTACATCACCAGTTCTTCATAGACCACCTACCTGATGGGAACTCAAGAAACTGTCCATTCAGAATTCTTTATGACCCGATTTAAAATTATTAAGTCCAGTACCTTCAAAACTTTAAATAATGTTCCCACTTTATACTTTCCTATGATTCATATCTGCATGAATGCATCATTTTGGCAAGTGACAGGGTCTACTGAAGCCATGGAATTGCAGTATTCATGCTCGTTTCCTAAAAATCATTCTAAACATCAATCCAAGGGGTGAAAATTTTGCATCATTTTTGCAAGCTCCGAAACAATGTTTGTTTTGCTGAATCTCCACTATATTTACAATGGAAGAGAAGTAAATTTCCTCTCTAAATTTTACTTCTAGAATTGACCATGAAATAATAAAATTATCTAAACAACATTATTTTTCAACCAACTTGGGTGCTAGAGATTTGTTACCCTCGTCACACACACACACACACACACACACACACACACACACACACACACACACACACACACACACACACACACACACACACACACACACACACACACACACACACACACACACACACATTAAATAATTCAGTTTTACCTTAAATATATGACACATGGCTAAACGACTGAAGTTTTTGTTTGCAAAAATCAGAATCACTTTTTTTAATGCTTTTTAAGTATTATCTGTTTCATCTCTAATGTTATTGTTATTGCCAAAGTAGTAACATGCAATGGATAAAGCAAATAAATAAATAAACTCGCACCATATCCTGTGGATGGGTTTCCTTTTCGTGGATAAGTTCTTCAATCTCCTCAAATTCATCGTCATCCACACTTGAACCTGACAGCCTGGCTGCTCGAGCCATGAAGTATGGAGGTAATTCTCCAATAGCTGTCCCTGCACCCTGAAAACAGAGATAACTTCAGAATTACTGTCTGATTGTTTTATTTTCTGACTTCACTTTAAGGAAAGTACCATTGGTTGTGATCAAAATGAGGGTGCACATGGTGTTTTACATGAACTACAATTCATATTAGACCACCATTTTAGGTTTTAACTTGAAGACTGTCAAATGTTTCATATTTGATTGTCACCTATATTCAATTGATTTGGTTGCAAATTTCTATGTCTTAAAAGACACTTCCTTGCAGTTATCCATCTCTCTAAGTATGTGCAAGGAAAAATACAGTAACTATATAAGTAGTTATTTCAAATACTGTGAGGATTTTATATAATTATTGAACACAGCCATTTCCATATCCAAATGTTCTCAAAGGAACTGGTAAGGTAGCTTACATAATCCAACTATAGCGATGTGTTTATTTAAAACACCTTCAAAAATTCAGTCAAAACTATAATCCGATGTTTTTAAGTTGATTTTGAAGTTGATGAAGGTTTATCTTAGAAAGTAGGGATGACAATTTAGGAAAGAGTTCACTTGACTAAATGCTTTATATTCCATGACTGTCACAAGCTGCTACTTCTCTACTTACAAACCAGGAATTTAAGACTCAATGGCCAATCATCCATCAGTAAACATAATAAAACTGCCTTCTCAGATTTATACCAACAAAACTGGTTTACATGTACTGATGAAAATGACATTTTCCACCCAAAAACAATTTTATACCATAAATTTCAGGATGCCAAGTTCTATATTTGACACCTACACTCAACTCTTGTTCTACATGCATACCAAGGTTCACTGCACCAACTTTGTATGTGACACACCCTCAACTATTAATATACATGCATACAAAGGTTCACTGCACCAACTTTGTATGTGACACACCCTCAACTATTAATATACATGCATACAAAGGTTCACTGCACCAACTTTGTATGTGACACACCCTCAACTATTAATATACATGCATACAAAGGTTCACTACACCAACTTTGTATGTGACACACCCTCAACTATTAATATACATGCATACAAAGGTTCACTGCACCAACTTTGTATGTGACACATCCTCAACTATTAATATACATGCATATGAAGGTTCAATATGCCAACTTCTGTATGTGACACATCTTCTGTATGTGACACAACTTCTGTATGTGACACATCTTCTGTATGTGACACATCTTCTGACTCTTACTGCACATACATACCAAGATTCACTATGCCAAAATTGATCATATGGTCTGATGAGTATTTTTGATTTACAATAAAAATTTCTCGTATCAAGTTGTTGATCCTACCCCACAGCAGAAAAATTGTATTCACTCTTGCAGATTAAAAATGACAATCATCATTTTGGAAATTTATCTAACTTTTTTTTAAACATTCTTTACAAAAGAGAAGATTTTTTAAAAATAGAAACTTGGCCAATCTGATATATTTTAAATGTAATGTCAATATGAATCTGTCATTTCCAAATACAGGTAACCCCCAATTTACATGTATATTGCATTGCTCAGAAAACCCACGTATATCAAATTCACATGACTCAAATCCATCCAACAATGGGGAGCCAAATTTTCATCCCAGATGAACAAATTAAAAAATGGCAGTTCTTGGTTAGAAACCCTTGCTGCATGTTTGCATATATGTCAATGACATGCATCTCAGTGTGTATATTTCTGCTTGGGAGTTAATATTAATTTGCATAATTGCAAGTCACGGGTAAGTCAAATATGCAAAAAGTCAGGAGTTTATTGTACTCTCTCTCAGAATGAAATTTAGCACTGAATATGCTGATGCTAAATGTGGTGCTCTTGTGTTATGCAATTCGTAACATGAATTGCATATGGGCCTGTAACCTAAATACCAAATAATTATCATTATTATTATTCCTGACAGTATTGCTCAGAAAATATGAATGGCACAAAATTGTAAGGGGACAAAACTCAGAAAGTACCTGTCCAACAAAGGTCACTTTCAAAAGCAACACACTACACAGTCATTATATCATGCATCACAGGCCTAATACCTAATATGTCATGTGGTTCAGGAGATATAAATATCACACAAAAGTGTGACATAGTGGGATCAAACAAAAAGTATCTAACAAAGCTCCCAATACTCATGCTTGCCAAAATCATACAAATATCTCCAGTCATTCTGGAGATGAGATGCAACTAATATTTAAAAGGGAGATAACTGCAGGCACCTATCTAATAAAACTTGGCTTTTTCTGTGCAATATCACAATTAGCCACAAGGTTCAGGTCAACACTTTGCATATGATTTAATTTTGAAAGAAAACTATTTTCTTAAAGCTTTCCTCACTGGTTGCCCTGACTGTTTATAAAAGACCTTGTATATCTTAGGTATTGTTAACAAAACTTTTAATACCCTTTATTTTGGTGTATGACTGATGAGTGTATTTTGGGTGTAAATAGGGTTAGAGTATACAGCTTCACCTTACTTCAGATGTGTACCTCCAGAAAGACTATTTCCACTTGGTCATTTTCACTTCCTGGATTTCACAGGTAAATTGAAGGAAAAAAAAAGCAACAAGCCAATAACTTTTTAATAAACTTTGTCTATGCACCTCCAAAAAGACTATTTCCACTTGGTTATTTTCACTTCCTGGATTTCACAGGTAAATTGAAGAAAAAAACAACAACAAGCCAATAACTTTTTAAAAAACTTTGTCTATGTAAATTATTTATTGTACTTTCAGAAGCTGGTATTGTCAATTCAAACAAAATTCATTTTCCCTATTTTAATAACTTCTAAAGTTAGTGTACTTTGGATTAATTTAGGTTCATTTTTCAAGTACATGGAGCAGCCATTTTGACAGCTGTCTGCTTTTAGAGCTTAGTTTCCATAATTACCACATGTATACAAAAATTATATCACCCTACATGAAAGTAGCACCGTGCCACCATTCTCTCCACTGTGCATTGCTGACAATGCAAACAACTTCACCTCATACAAGTCCCACTCTCAGAAGTACATAATAACAATAGACCAGAACCATAAGGACAAAAAAGGTGTTGTTATTGTATGATTTAATTTTGGTTGTATAGCTGAAACATTTAAGTTGCAAGCTTCTAAACAGTCATTTTGAATAATTGTCACATATGTTCTTTCACAGTATAGATTTGTTACTAGCAACGTTCCGCACAAGCCCATCCACCTCCCCCATGATGAAAAGGGAGCTATTTTAAAAATGAGCATTGCATTTTCACAAGCCAACAACCAATGTTATGCTAACTGACAAGAACATGAAACATACAAGTATTCCTCAGATAAATTTAGCTTAGGTTTACAGAGGTCAAAGGCCAAAGGGAAGTCTGCTAATTCTTCTAACACTTGTATACAGATAAAAGCAAATATGCTTTGTTGCAATCTTTTAACTTTATTACAAATGAATAAAAGGAAACATTTTCACAATATTTTTCTTTTACTTAATCCAACCGTTTTACATTTAAGATGACTTTACTTTTGTGTTCTAAAACATTATATTTCATACCACACACCATACTGCCACAAACCATACAGCGTAAGCGAGAGCAAAATAGGCATTATCAGCTTATTTTCATACAAAATATTATTGTTAATGTATCATGTTATTGAGAGAAGCATAAATGATCATATGGAAGAGAGAAAAGCAACTGCACAAATGTTCATACATGTATAAGGTTCTGCTCTTAAGTTTTGCACTTTGCATAGGGATTCATTTTTAAAGAAAAAGAATTTCCCAGTTTTTTCACTGGTTATCCTGGACATTTTAAAAAAAAAGACCTTGTATGTCTCAGGGATTGCTATAATAAGTGTTAAGTCCCTTATTTTGGCATATGAATCATAGGTGCAATTTGGGTTATGAGAATACAGCTTCACATTGCTTTAGATGTGCATCTCTCAACAAACAAAAGCAACTCAATAACTTTTTTTCACTTTTATATATTTTACATTCCATTTATTGCAATTTCAAAAGCTGATATTGTCCACTCAATTCATTTTCCCTATTTTAATAATTGCTAAAGTTAGTGTCCTTTGGACTAATTCAGGCTAATTTTATGAGCACATGGGAGCAGCCATCTTGACAGCCGTCTGCTTTAGATAGTGCACAGTGTCCATAATTACCAAGTGCAAAGAAATTTCAGTCACAGTACATTAAAGTTGCATAGAGGTATGCCAAAATTCTCTCCAAGGAGCATGCTGCCAATGCAAACAACTTCACCTTATACCGGTTCCTCAGATGTACATAATAACTGCAGAGTGGAACCTAATGCATATACTTACCAAGCTTATAAAAATATCTCCAATGACTCAGGAAATAACACTGGCACACACTTTTAAAAAAGGGAGATAATTCAGAAAGTATCTATGAAACAAAGTCCATGTTTTATGCAACACAGTTCTTAGGATAAACGTGCTTACCAAGTTTCATGTAGAAGATCTGTCAAAATGTCCTCAGGATATGGAGGCATATAATTGTAAAAAATGGGCAGATAATAAAAAAAGCACATATAGAGCATTTTAGAATGAAATACACCATCTACTCATGGTATGGATACAAAATCGAGAAAGTATGTACCCAACATAAACCATTTCACCAAATACACCATCTTCTCACGTACAAATACATGGCAAGTTCCAGTTACAAATGTTCAAATGATAAACAATTTCTGAAATGGGAGATAATGTGGCACATATCAGACACAGTCTTAGTTTTACATGTGACATCATCTACTCATGATACACGTGCATACCAAGTTTCATAATAAAATAATTCAAATGATTTAAGATAGGGCCATCCAACCTTTCTTGGCTGGGGGCAAAAACAGATAAAATGCTTAAAGTCATGAGCCACATGAGCAAAAACAGTTCTTTATCACTTATTATGCACATTAATTACAATGCACATTTTCAAAAAAGGGCTTCACAATGTGAAGGATTGGGTTGCATGCAGCCCATAGGCCACGGGTTGGACACACCCAGTTTAAGAGAAATGACCAGCAATAAATTTTTAAAAGAGGGAAGATAACCCATTAGGAATTTATGCGACAAAGCTCTCATTTTTTGTACATGACACACAGACTAGTCATGATATATATGCATACAAAGTGTCATGAAGGTATCTGAAATAGTTCGGGAGACATGAACATGGTTTAGGAGATATGAACAGACCCCAAAAGTGACATGGTGTGAAAATAAGTGTTTTCAAAAAATGGATTGAGTCCAGATATACTTAACTGACAAAGTTCATTACTCTATGAAACACAATGTCTAGTAATGATACACATGCAAATTAAGTCTCATGAAGATATCTCTGACAGTTCTGGAGATATGAACTGAACATGAAAACTTCATGTACCAAAAACTGGGAAGATAACTCAGAGATACTTAATTGAAAAAGTTCATTTTTGTATGCAGCACACAGTCTAGTCATGATATAGAAACATGCAAAGTTTCATGAAGATATCTCAAACATGTCAGGATTTTTAGGCAAACATTAAAGTATGATTAAGTAAACAATTTTTCAAATTGGGGAGAAAACTAAGAATAATACTTAACTAACAAAGCCCATTTTTGCACAACACACTGCTGAGTCATGATAAAAGCACATACAGTGGTCCCCCTCATATACAGCCACCCCTTCTGCACTGGAAAAGTGGCCTTATAAGACGGGTGGCCTTTCCAGAGGGGGACTATATTTGTGAGATGTGTATATATATCTCTATATAGTAGGAAAGCTACATATAACTTAAAACAGGTAATATCTTCATTTAAAAGCAGCATTAATTATTAAAATGTTCGTGTCTTAAAAACATATTTATTTCAAGGTAACATAAATTAGTAGTTCGTATTCTTAGGCATGAAATGTGAGTGGGGTATTGTTGGCATGCGCATTACTAAAACATTCAAAAACGTTATTTGAGTCTTGGTACATATGCTGTTTCATATTTAAAATAATTCTCTTTCCATTTACTCCATTTTCCCACTGCTTAAGAATGTTCTCCTTCATCTACGATCTTGTTTATTTGAGTCTTCCCAACATAAATTTTTGGCATGTGAACTCTCCCCAATGTCAAGTCGAATAACTTTTGTTTTTCTTCTAAAGTATCATTTCTTTGTTTATGTGATGACATGTTAAAGTTTTGTAATGATTTATTCCTATGTGGCTAATCGTACAATACTGCACTTTAATTTTGCAGATGAAACATTTGTAAATGAAATGCCTTATTATACAGGAAGTGATATATGAACTGTCACGTGATTTTTCAGTCTTTGTCTGGTACCCTGTTTTGTTTAATGTTAACTCTGTGTGTGTGTGTGTGTGTGTGTGTGTGTGTGTGTGTGTGTGTGTGTGTGTGTGTGTGTGTGTGTGTGTGTGTGTGTGTGTGTTAATCCACAAAATCTATTTTTAGCCTATCTGACCATGCTATGCTCTTGACAAATACATCAGTCATAATCGTCAATTTAAAAAAAACAACAAAAAAAATCTGCTGTGTGAAGCACAGAGCACTATCAAAACATTGCTGACCCCATTTCTATCTGACCATGTTATGATCTTGACAATTAAAAACGTCCGGTTGTAATCGCCAATTAAAATAAAATCCATTGTGTGAAGCCCAAAGCTCTATCACAACACTGCTGACCCCATTTCCTGCAAACGTCAGCGTTCATGATATAATAATAACCATAGTGGTATGTGTACTTTAGCCAACACTTCAGTAGCGAAAACCTGACATCTGGAAACAGACATCGGGAAAGAGAATCGGATTACTTACCTCACCATAATTAAATATTGGTTCTTGACAAATTAATAATAAATGTGGCCGCTTGTGAGGGGTAAATTTTACATCTGTGCACTAATATAGTGGCCGCTGGTCACATTAGCGGGGTAGCCTTTCTTGAGGGGTACTTTTGAACACAAACTCGTTGGTGCCAAGGGATTCTGGTCGTAAAGAGTGGGTGGCCGCTGGTCAGGGGGGCCATTCATGAGGGGGACCACTGTACCAAGTTTTGTTCTGAAATCTCAAATGGGTGAAATGATACCAACCGGGCACAAAATTGTGATGGATGGGTGGATGGACAGACAGGCCAATTCCAATACTTTCATACTCATTCTACCAACTTTATTTGTGTGTGTGTGTTTAACTTTAATGGAATACATGGGGCTTTATGGACACATGTTACACAATAAATTTTCTTTCATATCACACTTGCATAATCTAGATGTTGTGAGTGATACATTAATCAAGATTAAATTTTAATGTACAACTGTAAATAATTACAGACAAAATATACAAAATCTGACAGCTGTGTCTCAACTTTGATAGAAATACATATGCAAATCATAATCTCCCAATAGCTGTAATTAAGCACTTACCCACATCACTGCCTCCAGTCGGACTTTACTCATTATTGTCCATATTGAGATGAAGTCTCCTTTAGTCGGTGGACAGATGATTCTGAAAGAACAAAGAAGGCCATTGCCTGCATGTCAAGCCCATGCTTAAATATTAATGTATGCCAACTACCCTGACCCAAAGGTCAAAGAGGTGGGCAAGTGTGACACAACAAGACTAGCCTCTGGTTTATAAAAAGACATCAGAAACATCAGTCTCATTCAACCAGACTTCGCACATGTGTTCTTGAGATCTTCACCATATGAGGTTGTGTTAAAAAATCCAAGTTTTTCTTGCAATACTAGAAAAAGGCTTTCACAGGAGAAAAAGAAATCTGACTGGGTCACGAAACGAAGCGATGTAATACATCAATGTATTGATTAGAAGATGTCATGCTTCAAATACACAGTTTCATTGGCTGATCAAAACATGCCTCATGCATTTAGCATCTATTTACAAAGTGATGTTCGATGGCATAATTTTCAACTTTTAATTTATTTTGGCTTGAATGATGGCAGATATATGTGATTTTGGAAGAGATATCTCTGAAATTTCACTTCTTCAAACTTTTACTGAAGCACCTTCTATCAATAACAGAGATCAATGAAGGATCTTACCAGA
Source organism: Megalonaias nervosa (assembly GCA_016617855.1). Taxonomy (NCBI): domain Eukaryota; kingdom Metazoa; phylum Mollusca; class Bivalvia; order Unionida; family Unionidae; genus Megalonaias; species Megalonaias nervosa. Next base: position 149,178 of record JAECUM010000713.1, read on the forward strand.
TTCTTCACTTGGCAGAGATCTTATAGACATATGCAAGAGTCTGGTTGAATAAGACTACCAAATATGAACAGAATCCATCCTGGTGTTCTGGACCTTCATGCCATTACAGCCAGAAAAGTGACAGGTATATCTTGCTTGTCCACTTACTTTGGGTTGACAATATTTCAAATTATGATAGTGTAAAATTTCCCAAATTTCTATATTTCTTTAAATTTAGTACATCTTACTGTACAGTATTAAAGGTGCATCATGTTAAAGGAGAACAGGAACATAAATTATTAACCGTGTAATTGATAATATAAAAAATCTAAAAGCTTGGTACACTCCATGACCAAATGCCTGATTAAGTAAGTTGTATTGTATATGATACTTTAAAGAGACCATGTATGCAAGTATTTTTACTTACTGTGCAGGATAAGGTGGTTCAGGAAAATCGACTGATTTACATTCATATGCAGCTAGGGTTACTGAAGCTATGTGTGGACCCTGGAACAGAAAAGGCCATGTAAAAATACATTTTTTAGAAGCTATGTGTGGACCCTGGAACAGAAAAGGCCATGTAAGAATGTAAAATTTAGAAGTTATGTGTGGACCTGGAAAAGAAAAGACCATGTAAAAATACATTTTTTAGAAGCTATGTGTGGACCCTGGAACAGAAAAGGCCATGTCAAAATGCAAAATTTAGAAGGTATGTGTGGACCCGGAACAAAATAGGCCATGTCAGAATACAATTTTAGAAGCTATGTGTGGACCCTGGAACTGAAAAGGCTATGTCAGAATACAATTTTAGAAGCTATGGGTGGACCCTGGAACTGAAAAGGCTATGTCAGGATACAGTTTTAGAAGCTATGTGTGGACCCTGGAACAGAAAAGGCCATGTCAGAATACAATATTTAGAAGTTACGTGTGGACCTGGAACAGAAAAGGCCATGTCAGAATACAATACTTAGAAGCTACGTGTAGACCTGGAGGAGAAAAGGCCATGTCAGAATACAATATTAAAAAGTATTAGGCCAATTTACTATATTTATCCAGGTCTGATGTTCAAAACTGAAAACTGCTTCTGGTCTTTGGCAGACTTTTCTCCCAAAAAACAATGCTACCAACAGATTTGTAAAATTTAATATAGATACATTAATGCAAGGTATTATAAGCTGTAATTGAAAAGAAATATTGACATACTCTATATATATGTGTGTGTGTCTGTGTGTGTGTCTGTGTGTGTGTGCAAAGAAGAAAAATCTCTAAAACTCCACTCATTTATCTGGTAAGTACTAAAATATTTTATCACAGAAATATGAAAGTTAATGACCTAAATTTGATTGCACAAAGGGTTGTTTTCCTGAACCTATTCTGTGAGCTTGATAACACCACATCTGCAAACTGAGCGAGTCAATTTTCAACTCCTGAATACATTATTTCTTCTTCCAAAAATTATGCAATAGAATTTCCTCACTTTCTTTTACCCTTTTGTATAATTCTTTTTGGTAATAGCATGTAAAAAAAAAACAACTACAGTAAAACCTCTTATGAGTGACCTCTGCTATGAGCGACCACCTGTCATTTCTGACCACAATCGTAATGCACAGATTGATTTTAATATATAAACGCTGTCATGAGCAACCACCTGCTGAACGCGACCAGCTACCACAATGTCTTGGCAAAAGATGCATTTGGACACTGCTATGAACAAATGCATCGCAAAAATGGAGAAAAACTCACCAACCTTTATTTAATCCCTGTAACAATGACCGCTTATACCATTATAAAAAAAAGAAGCTGGCTATCAATATCTGAAATTTTGTAGTTATCCTTATAGTGTTTTATAGTTTCTATTGTAAACCGGACTAAAGTACATGTAGATTATTCCAGCACTTAGCCTGGTTCCTGGCCTCATCGCAGCTAGCCCCCCCATACATTTGAGTAGGACCTAATATCCCTACGAACGACTGAATTGCCAGAACAGACAGACACCACTGACATATATGTAATCATTTGTAACAACGACCACTTGATTAGTAAAGATTGTTCTGATGAAAAACAAAAGTAAAAACAACAACAACAAATAACAAAAGGGATTCTGGCTACCAGTGATAGATACTACAGTCTGTAAACCAGGCTAATGTACATGTCACAAATTGCCATTGTAGTGCAGAAATTGATGTAGTGGTCATGGTTATTGTTTATCTTAAGAGTTAATCCTTGGGGTGAATAAGGTCTTTGGGTATTAAACCAGCAAGAGAGAATCATTTGCAGGATTCAACTGAAAACAGAGCTCAAAGAAAAATATTTTTAGACACAGGCCCTGGGCTGGTGACTTAAAAAATATCACAAGCCGCAACTCAAACTCCACAAGCATGACTAAAATTTCCATATGCCCAGAATTAGAAACAAGAATATATTAAACTGACTTGTTTGATTATATGTATCACGAAAAATTTCATGCAATATTTTTCTCCAGGTCCACAGGTCAGCCATTGTCTAATTCCTCTAACAATGGCCTTCTTACTCAGTAGATCAACAGTGTTTATGTTCATCAGCATCAGAAGCGCTTCTTGATTTATAGTTTCTGTTTACATTTTTAACATTGTTCATAGGTGCCACTTAATTTGTTTAGCCATTATTTCATTACACTAGTGTAAGTAAGTGCACGGGACAGCTAAATTATTATTCATACAACTTAACTTCAAACACCTAGAACAACACAATAGCGATTAAACAAGACCATTAAAAAATCAAAATATTCAAACGCAAGCGTTTTTGCCAATCTTAACAACGCCCGCCAATTTTTATAATCAAAGACAAGAGCCAACATGACCAGGTTTGATCCATTTAATACTTATAATACCTCAAAAAACATCCTGCATTTTGTCTAAGCTCTCCAGATTACAACAATAAAGTAACTAATTAACAGCTTGTCATGTATACACACTAGCCAGAAATCCCATTATGTGGCCAAGCATCATTCCACTGGTTGCAACAATTGATAGGACAGTTCCGGTACCCACTAGTCTGGTTGTGGTTGGTTTCTGGTACATACATATCCAAAAGAGTATTGTAGAATCACATGTACATGCACATTAATGCCATGTGAGCACTAGTTATAGTAACCCAGGCAATCTGTTTCCGATTCATAGGTTACATGCTTCGCATTGCACACAAAGTTTAGAGCTTTCATTAGATGTACCAGTAGAGATCTTCATAAGGGTAAGGGGCATACATGGGGTTAAATAGCAATAATTTACTAGTCTTCAAATATCTTGAAAATCAAAATAAAGCATTTCATCAATGTGATCGAAGTTTCTCTGGCAATTTAGTTTTTTTTTTAAAATTCTATAAGCCCGATGGGCACCTCACTTAGAATACAGCAGGGGCCTGATCTGAAATTTGAAAGGTCACAGGCATCAAGCTATCAGATATTTTTAGCACTGGATAGTGTTAAAGACTTGTGATGTGTCCCCCCCCCCAAATCTTACAGTGATTACATCCCAATCACGATGCTGTCATCTATTCAAGTTGGTGCGACTGGATTACACACTTTGCTCACAGAGTTAATCCATGTATGTCTTCTCTGAATTAAGCAGTTGACCTTTATCTCTGATTCTGTTTCTGGATGAGATAACTGTTTCTTTTTATTTCATTAATTGTTAGATATGCAATGCACATGGATAAATTTTTCATATTTTCCCAAACCCAGTCAAAGCTGTCTTTTACAGTTGATATTACAACTGAGCACTAATAATGTTAACACCAAGAACATTAATAGGAATGGATGAAACCTGCAACTAAAAAGAGGCAAATTTTTACGCTAAGGTAAATAATTATTGCTACTGAAAGAAGTGAAAAAGAGCAGACCACTCACCAAATAGCAATTTAAACATTAGTAAAACAAATTTAAGGTGTAATAAAGGGAAAGGAGTCAATCAGAAATGATTTCATATGCTAATACATGTACCTGTGATCTTCAATGTAAATGTGGTTTCATGTTTAATGATAGAAGTATATCATTACTGCTATATAATTTTGTTTTCTGATGAATGCATACAATATTTTAGCAAGAACTATTAATAAAGAATAGAATATATGTACAGTGATTGTGGTTATTTCTCTTTAAATTGTTCTGAAACTGGACCTTAGAAATTTATCTTTTTGTACAAACCTGTTATGAGAGACCACCTGTCTTGAGAAACCATTTTTTTGCTGGCAGAAGGGGAGGTCGCTCATAACAGGTTTTACTGTACAACATAATGACTGAATACCTGCACAGAATAAATGTCACACCATATGAATAAACATGCTGAGGCCTGTTCCATTAAAACATACATGGGACCCAGGGAAGGCTCTTTTAAAGTGGGGTACTCATTCATAGATGCAACTTAGAATTTTCTTATCATTTTAATATGAACTCTGTGAATCAAAGTACCTTGGCAAATATTTTTTAAAAACTGCCTTCCCTGGGTACCATGTATGTTTTAATGGAACAGCCCTGAGTTAGCAAAAAGTCATTTGAGGTCTTTTCAGTCATGTCCAGCAAACAGAGCTGTTTTGGAGCCCTTGATTCATATACACAAGGTGCAGCAAAAACATCTTCAATCAAACAGAAAAACAAAAGAGTACCATGGTTAATCCACGAATTTCCAACAGCTTTTGGGACATTAAAAATCAACCATGAACTGTGTGCATGTGCCCTTGACCTTGATGACAGGACACCCAAAATGTGCAACACAACACATCTTCCAGTGAAAGAGAACTGAAATTCAATGACTTTTCAGTTTTCAATGACTACTGATGGTATCACGTGCTCTACTTCAGTTACTAATTCATACATGCCAACCCCTGGCGAGGAAAAAGTGTAATCCAAGTGGACAAAAAGAGCAATCTGAGCAGAAAAAGAGTAATCCACATATAACATAACAGAATTCAATGAGCATATGTACAAAATGATTTATTTACTCCTCCGTCTTTTAACATCAATTACTGCTTCAAATTTTCATATATAGCACTTTGAGCTTTAAAAAGCAAGTCTCTCATATTGCATTTCAAAACATTTTGTACCAGCTGAGATTATGAATGTTTTGCACACCAGTAGAGCACTAAGTGCTGGGTTACAGAGCCTGGATCTGAATTCAGTTTTATTTTTGTTAACAATACTGAACAATCTCTCACAGTCAGCATTAGAATGGTAAAGAACCAATCTTCCTTTCATAACCTGACAAAGAAGAGGAAATATATATCTTCCAGTTATTGGGTCTTTTAGCTGGGAAATAAAGTGCCATTGCACATCAACTCTGTCCGCATGAAGTACATTGTCAGGTAGAATGCCAACTTGATACTTCAGGAGTTCTCCTAATGTATCGGCAGCCTTTCTGGCAGCAAGGTGCATCATATGACAGGGACAATCTGATATGTACACTGATGGAGACATTTTTCAAAATATAGAATGCAACTCCTTTATGAATTTCAGTCATCACTGATGCATTATCAGCCGAAAACCCCATACAGTTCTGCCAACTTGTGTTTATTCAAAGCATTATTAAGCAAATAAAAAATGTTTTCTCCAGTGGAATCTACTGTTAATTCTGGTAATGAAAGATGAGCACTCTGACTTTGCCCTTTTTGTTGTCAAAGTCTCTTACACAGACTGGATACAACTTTTTGTCATCATAATCACTGCTCCTGTCTGTTGCAATACTAAACGGCCCAATTTTCATGGCTTCTGCAATTTTAAGTGAATTATCTTCTGCTAAACATCTAACAATATTAGATGATTTTGTTCTTGCACATGCATATTTTCTGCAATTTTGGAATCAGGAAACATCCGTTTGAACAAAGGACCAACATAGTCTTCTACTGCTAGGGGTAGTCCGTATTCTATTAAGAATTTGGTAAATAACACCTCTGCATTTATAAAATTCATGTCCACAATTTAGTTCTGCTGTAAAAAGAGAAGTTACCTTAGTATTGGAATTAGTAAAACGAGCTAATTCAAGGTTTCTTTGTTCTACCACCACGATCAATATTTAAATCCTTTCCACACAGTCTGCAATGGGCGTATAGCTGCCCTAGAACTGACCGCTGTATTGTGCAATTCATGTATTCATCTTTGAATGTTTTTTTTGTCTTTTTCTAATCCATCTGTGAAATTATTTGAAAAGCATTTTTGCTCTTACACACATATCAACTAGAATAAATCTGACTTGACTTTTAGCGCCAAATACCTATAGACTGGATCTGTACCAGATATGAATTAGAACAAAGAATCTGCGAGCAAAGATTAAAAATTAGAAAACCAGTCTGTTCTCTCCTAACTAAGCCATAGTGGCTACAAATAGAAACCAAGGTCAAAAGTATGAAAGTAGAGAAAATAGGGCAGCTGCTATAAATAGAACATAATACTGTTAGGAAAGAGCATGCAAGTCTACTGACAAGTGTACACTTATGTCGTAGTTACGTAGAAGCCATCTTTTCTAGAATACAGTCTGAAAGATTAATGGGATGTTAATAAAAATGAGGAGACAAATTATTATTTTTTATGGGCAGGGGATATACAGAAAACGCATAATCCAAATACATTTACACGTAAGACATAATTTAGTGAAAAAAGCGTAATGATTACACCAAAAGTGTAATGGTTGGCATGTATGCTAATTTAAATACAACAAATACAAAAACAAATAAATGTAATTAAATAAGAAATGGAAATGATATTTATCATGAAGTCATTGTAAAACCATTGCCATTTAGATTCTATACTTTCTCCTCCAGCTGCAACTCCAGTGTTTTCACGTAATCTTCTTTTTCTGTTCCTTTTCTTCCGAGTCCATTGGAATGAGATAGCAGTGTGAGTGTCCCTTTTTCTTCTGCTGCATCTGCTAATTTATCAGCTACATGGAAACGACTGCTGACATCTTCAACCATCTTGCATTTCTTGTACTTTAAATTATTTAATTTTCTTAATGCTTGTTTTTCTCTTCAATTCTGCTTCTTTTTTCTTTTGGTCTAGATTCTGTTGATAATTTTGCCAGGCCACACCTGCTAACAAAAGCAACTCCTTAGTGACTGGAACATTTTCCACTCCTCCAGATTTTCTCAGGTGGCATATTGATGTCTTGACAATATTGCCTAAATCAAACTCTGAGAAAACTCTGATTACTTTCATGATTTATATTCGCACCAGCGCCAATTTAATCTAAATACCATTACAACAAAATAGGGCATCATCTATCTGCTGAACAATCACAGGTGCGTTACATGTACAATTAAGAAGAGAACACTGGTTTCTTTGAAATCACGTCAGAGTAGCCTATGGAAGGGCAGCCCTTTTTACAAGATAACTGCAGTTATAAGGATTAACTGTTAATTAGTCACACTAACTTCAAATAAATAAACCATAAATTTGCAATCCTATCATGAACTGTTGCAATGAAGCTATATAAAGTGAGTGATTACATTACGAAAACCCCTCCTTCTAAAAACAGATGCACTTACATCTGTGTTGATTTGGTTGGAAAGAAGGGTTTGGTTCATATACTTACTATAAATGAGCCATGTCTGTAATTTTATGCATTTAGTGTGTTATGTATGAACAGTTACAGTAATGTTTTATCCGCAACAAAGAAATGAGGGCACTTGTGCATTTGCCCTCATGTACATGGTACAGGGGTTGTCAAACGCGCTTAGAAATCTTTGAAAGTGCCATTATTGTGAACTTTTAAAAAGTATATAAAAAATAAATACAAAAATATAAAATAAATTGATTAAGGGTAGTCGATTAAGCATTTTTACCAACTTGCAATTACAATAATGTAATCTAGTTACTCAGTTAAATTTTGTTACAGTGCATTTTCTATTATTCTCTTTTAGAGTCATATGGCCAAAATAACTAAGAAAATTTTCTATTAGAAAATAAAGTATTGCTTAAATCCAATGTTAAATGCAAATATGAGCATAATTCAAATAAGAGAACACACATTATATATATATATATATATATATATATATATATATATATATATATATATATATATATATATATATATATATTGTGTTTCTTGCTTCGTGTCCACTTCTCCCTGTTGAGCTCTCACTTCTCCCTAAAATTCAAGTCTAGCTTGACCCCTGTATTCACCCTACCTATGCTTACAATATTTGACCCTTCAGCATATCACTTCTTTGTATAAAACCTGTCACCAAATCTGAACCCCTACTGGAGTATAGTCAGTCATTGAATTTGCAGAACCCACTCACGAAGTTGAAACCGGCTTTTCTGATGCAGAAGACAGTGATGACAAAGAATCGGATGTTTATTCCATTGATCCTATGAATGCTGACATCAATTCTGTGGGCTCATGTATTTTCAAAAGTTCCAAGTGGTTTATTTTCCTTCTGCATGGCTACTTAAGGTAGCAATGCCCATTCCTGTGATATCTGTTTTTCTTGTACACTACACAAAGTGCTCCATGCTGCAAGGTTGCATCTCTCCTCAGCCACTTAATACAGTCTTTTGTCTTGCAGCTCGCTGAATGTGCATCTTCCAGACAATTTGTGATGATTGCTCATTCAAAAGACAGTTGCAAATGTACCATCCTTGCTTGGCAGAAAATTGAAAACTTTGTGAAGTGAAAACGTACACAGTGTTAATGACATCAATTTAAAGAGGCATTATACATGATATCCAATTACTTCCTGTGGATTCTGATAATGGAGGTATGGTATGCATGTGACTGAAAATCAAACTGTACTTCAAATCCTCACACAACATAAAATAAATGACTCAAAAGTAAAATTTTTCATAACATTTTATTTATAAGTAAAATTTATCAAATCCAATGACTTTTAATGACCAAGGTTAAAAATCAAGGCCTTGAAATGAGGTGTTCATTTCTCAATGGCTTTCAATGACCATGTGGACCCCACATGCAATTTCCAATGTGGTTCACCACATGCCTTCTAATGACGATGTGTAAGCATAATAAGTTTTATCTATTAATCTTAAACAGCTCTAAAGTTCTAGAATGGAATGACAATGGGGGTGGGTGGGTATGGGGCTTAAAATACTGAGCTGTGACCTTCACTTTAAAGCTATGATTTTCAATACTACTCACAACACAGCTTATGGTCATTATCTAGAATAATACAAACTTCATCCTTTAATCTCAAAAGACTTCAAAATCATAGAGTGAAAAGGATGGTGTGACAAACAATTTTAAAACACTGAATACATTACCTTTATCTTAAAGATAAGACCCCCCCGTGAAGTAACACACCTTCTAATGATGATATCAAGGATACCAAGTTTCATCCCTTAATTTCAAACAGCTTTAAAGTTATGGAGTGGAAACAAGATGGATACACAAAGCATGGATACTATATTCCTTGCTTTTTGCAAAAAGCAGGGAACACAAATTTACTCAAATGTTTTTCTGAAACTGAATGAATAATAAGAACTCCTCAGAGGCCCCACTTACCAGGTAGAGAAGGAATGTGTGGAGCCCTGTTCCTAGGCCCACTGATGATAAAATGCCTAAACCAACCCAGTAGCTGCACCAAAGAAAATACTTTTCCAAGTACTGAACCATCTGAAAGAGAACAGTCAAGTTTCAGTTAAATTCATCTAAATTATAAAATTCTATACCAAAGCTGCAGATTATAACATTTTACTCAGTCATGTTTAGCTACACTCATACGAACAAAACCACTCCCATGATCTGTCCAAAGGTGATGGAAAACAATTAGACCATTGTGCACATGAAAATACCACTCTAATGCTGATGGATCACAATCAGACCATTGTGCACATGAAATACCACCCTAATATTAATGTTTTAATGATGCAATACTTACAAGTTGCTATTACATAGTTAACCTTTTGCAGGACAGAATTACCCTCATCTGTATAGTAGACATCATCCTCCCAAATGATCCACATTCCAGAGAATTCTGTTAAGTTCAGATCAGTATAACACACACCCAATCTGCTCCCCAATATCAAAGACCCATGTTTAGTAACCATCATCTTTTTAAGGACAAAGACTACTGCATGACATCAGAAGGGGTGGGAATAGGGTACCTGGCAATGGCAACAGGTAAGAATTACATCATTAAAATTAGCTCCCCCACCCCTGCGAAAAACTCTATATTTTAATCTCCAGAATACATTACCTGTTATTATTGCATGACTGAATTTTCCAGTTCAGAGGGAGGCTGATGGTCTCAAAAAGCAAGGAATACTCACCTTTAGTGCAGGAATGTCCAGTACTATAAATTGATTATCTGCTTGGGCCATTTTTCTACCATGATTATGGGCCCTAGAGAATATATGACTTCTTTCTGGTATGCCCGAAAATGAAGGTAGAAAGATTATGAAAAGGTAGTGTGTGACTGCCAAAACAAAGCCTACATAACATCCTCCAGTGACATATGAGTTGGACAGGTCTATGATGTAGCAATCTCATGAATACCATGTGCATTAATCTTCATGAACGAAAGGTCCCTGCCTGTAAGAACTGATAAGCTCTCTTGATCGTTAGTATACTACATCTAACAACAGTGGATGCTGAAATTTCAGCAGAGGTATTTATGGTAGGGAAAAGATGCTTCCTAACCTTTCTTCTCCCTTTAGAAGCAGCCAAATGAATTGTAAGGTTCTAACTGGGTACAAAATATGACCTTGATCATCCCCAGCACAGATCTGACTTAGACTAGGGATCTCTATGTGGGGTCAAGCTACTGTCAGAAACTGTGTTTTTTCGGGGGGTGGGGGCTAAGAAACCTGGTTGGTACAGGAAAGACACTAACTTGTAATTGCCATTGAATCAGAAACAACCCTGTTCTATAGACAAGGCATGAAGCTCAGTCCTCTGTCTTGAAGATGTGAAGGAGGACAAGAAAAATCTTAAGAATAAGGTTCTCATAAGAAGCTTCACCCCATGGTTCATAAGAGGGTTTTGTTAAAGACCATAAGATGCACAAGCGATTCCATCTAGGCATTAGACAGCAAGACAATGGTCTATGCAGCATGAAATACCTGTTAAGGTCAGCAATATGAGAATCCTTGCTGATAGCTGTGTCTATTGAAAATCTGAATGTGTTGGAAAGGGCTACCTTACAGGCCCTAACAGTAAAAACTGAACATTGTGTCTCATCAAATAGGAAGAGAATAAAAACAGCTTTATGCTCATAGAGGGACAGCTAGTATTAACACACTTCCTACTGCATCAATTCTAAAAGATTTTCCACTTGGTATCATAGACCCTTAACCCTCACCTGAATGATGCACTTACCAAGTTTGAAAACTTGTCCAGGCAGAAAGGTCATCTGAGATGAGCCAAGCATGAAAGCTGGTCAATCAGCCAAGTGAGATGATACTTGAACCAAAACCACTGAGGCCACAGAGGAGCTATCAAAATAACTTTCTGAAGCACCTGTAGAATAATCCTGAATTTGAAAAGATTTAAGTGAATAGATGATCTCACTTCAGACTGAAAGTATTGACTGCACAGGCTTTCTGGACTGGGAATAGGAAAATGTAGAAGGCCACCTCATTGTTTAGCCTTGTTGCAAATGAATCTAACAAAGGTTTTCCCAATGGGAAATCTGATACAGTTGGGTTTGTCTGTGGGTTGCAGGTTTAAAACACCATTTTTCAGGATAAGATAGGTTAAACATGGCAGTGAGTATATTTGATGGCATAATGACAACAGGAAGACCCACTGACCCATGGGATGCTACTGGCATGTTTTCTCACATACCCATGTTGTCTGAGTCAAGCCATGCGGACAGAGGACAGATGTGAGTGATCTGTAAAGGCAAGTGCGTCAAATCACTTGGCCGCCTGAAGCCTCTACAGATAGGTATAGAAAACCTTCCTTGAGGGCTACACATGCCCATCTCCTTGCTGTCTGAGGTACGCTACCACCAACATGTCATTGGAGGAGACCATCACATGCAACTCCTTATCTTGTTCATGCACCAATGGAGGGCTAAAAATATTCAAAATGAATATGTGGAGGGTAGTTTCTTACCAGGATCATGAACTCCGATGAACTAGCCCTTCCAGCTTCAAATGAGTGCCCTACCCCAAATCTGATGCATCCATGAACAGACAGAAGTGGGGTTTGGGGACTCCAGTCAAGTTGTAGTGAAAATCCTATTCTAGAGAAATTGAGTCTGCTGGGATCTCTGTGCATTTTCCGGTTCACTATAAGGAAACTGGAGGGGGTGCAAGTGCAGTCTTCTTAGGGGAACCAGGTCCTATTACTCTGGTAAAAGCTCTGGGTGTGGAAAAATTAGACTGAACATCAGAGCAAAGAATTGGAAAACCTCCAGGTACAAACGAAACCAGATGTACTTTCTGGGAGCAGGAAAAATAGGGATGAAAATGTATGCATCCTGGACATGGATGGAAACCACCCAGTCGCTCATCTTCACCTAGAATGGTTCCCCCTGCTGAAACTTGTTTAAGGTGGCAAGGTCAATAATTAGCAGAAAATTTCCACCTTCTTTTGGTACCTGGAAAATCCAGGAGCAGAAGGCCAGAAACTGGTCCTCTCTACTGTACCCTTCTGCAGAAAGGAGTGTATTCCTTTAACTGCACCAGATTTGATGGGTGGAAGGGCATGAAGGTAGAGGACGTTCATAGAATGGGACCTGGTATCCTCTGCTTATAATAAAGAGGACCCATCCATTGTCCATTATACTCTACCAAACTTCTGAAAAGAGGATTAGTTGGGCAATTACAGGAACAGAAGACGAAGGCATCCAGAAACTTCTGATGGGCCTTTATGTCAACTCAGTCAACTGCCTGAGGGCAAGAAGGCAGTTTAAATTGGGATTACTTCTTGGTCTGGAGCTGCACAACTTACAGAACTTTGCCGACAGTCCTGTGGCAGTCAGGAAGTCCCTGCTACCTTACTGGTTTCAATGGATCAGGACTAGCTGTGAGGGACCAGTGTTGTTAGTCCTTCATGTCTTGGGGAGCCACGCAGGGAATGAGCCCTCAGAAAATGTTCTCTGTGCTCCATTAAGTCCTTTTAAGTGTCAAAGGCAATGTCCCTGAAGTGGAGCAGCTCTGCTGATATCACCATGGACATTGATAGTGCTGTAATTCATCTAGAGACAGGGACTCCTCCTTCAGAAAACTGAAGGAGGCTGCCAAGACAAGATCTGCATGCAATGCTATGGTGACCAATAACCTAGTCTCAAGTTCTAAGGCATCCACTGTCTTAACTGAAAGGTAAGTGGTCTCTGTGGAAATGTCAGCTTGTGATGCCAGTGGCCAAGGTGGGAAGGTTACGGGGCCAGGCAGTGGTGTGTACTCTGTAGCTAGCTGCAGAGACCAGAGATCTCATCTTATTGGGAGGTTGGGCTGACCACCCTTATGCTGCATAGCAAACTCTTGACCTTAACTTTGAGAAAGCTGCCTGATCTTATCTGAGTTGGGAAGCATACCCCATAGAGTCTCTCCATGCTGGAGATATTTTATCTCTTCCCAGCCTGAGGGCTTGGGACACAAATCCCAGGGCAGGAAGTAAATTTCACTTGCTACCTTTCCTCTGCCACTGGGTTGACAGGTGGGAACTTACTGGACAATTTATTCTGTTCTCACTCCTGAGAGACAGGACTTCACAACTCTTTATCTCTGATGCAGGGGAGACCTGGGAAAAAGATGAGCTTATCCTGTACCTCATCATGCAAAGTTAAGGGGCTGTCCCCAGTGGCAGATGCAGCATCAGCACGAGGATGAGAACATCTCTTGCCCTTCCTGAAACATTTGTGGGGAGAAGACCCGTTTCCCTCCTTTCCATCTGCTACCTTCACTCTGTGAGAGGGTGATGTTGGATCATTATCCTCAACATCAACCTTGCTATGAAGCCAAGACCTTTATGTCCATGGTGACATAAATGGGAGAAATGGATGTCTCCTAATCGCGTAGGAAATAAGAGGGATAAAATGGACAGCGTTGGGGGTGGGATGGTATATTAACTTTCCTTTTCCCTCATTGATGTAAATATACAATCTTCCAGCCCCTGATAGGGTTTACTGATAGTTTGGCGGGGGTCTCATTATGATCCCTGTCCCTTCTAAAGACCAGTGCTTCTTATGTGTCCCCCTGCCCCAATGACCTGTAACTAGTTAATGACAAATCAGGCGACTCTGATCTGCTGGAGAACCCCTCCTAAAATCTTTTATGTCTAAATCTTAGCTCTCCCTTTTCTAGGTGGCTCAATCTGAGAGGGTTCTGATCCTCCTCAATGGGGGTGTGTGCACAACATGTCCCTAACAGGTTCTGCCTGGGTTGAATCAACTTTAAGTTGTCCACATGCTTTAACTGACTCCACAGAGACTAATTTCATATGCTCCTGGGATGGAGCACACTTCTGCCCCAAATACTGTATTTACGGCATGTTTTCGGACAGCAACAAATAATTACTTTTTTGTCGTCCGAATACATATTAAATTCTTTAATTAGGTGTCCGAAAACAAACAGGGGAAGATAAATTTTGCCCCCCCCATTCGTAATGAAGTTACCGTTAGCTCACAAGATGACATCCTACCATGAAGTAAAACAAGTATTCTGTCTAACACCACGGAAAAGATAATGAATGAAAAACAGGCATTACTTGCCTATTTTATCTATTTGATACATGTCCATCCACCAGAAAATGCAACCATACACGTATTAGAGCCACGATTGTGTGTGTATTTTCCAAAAGAACCGCCATATTAGTAATCTTGCAATCCACAGTTTAACCCTCTTCTAATCAGTAATCAATAAAATCTACCTTACAAAAGTACGCAAGCTTTACGTCTGTGTAATTAAGATATTATTACAAACTAAATAAAAAGATTTTGGCTATATAATTCTGAACATATATATACAGAAACATTTCAGTATCAAGGGTAGAAATACCGGTACATGTATGATGGCTAATCTTAGAGCACCAAGGGTGAGAGGCTCCATATGGGGTGTGTTGGACGCACGCCTATGAAGGGTAAAAATAACAAGTAAGCTGCAATATACGAGTCGACGTGATTAATATGTTGGTAATTTTTTTAAAAAAGGTGATCTATTTGTTGTGGTTCTCTCTCTTTTTTCCACCTAGCCGAGGGTAGCTTCAAAATGAGCAGAGCTTGCCGACTCGAAACAATTGACTGCTCAAAGATGGTTTTGATGCATGTCGGAGATTTCAAGGTGTCTAGGTGACAATTGTTAATAACATAATTTCTGGGATTTCTTTGGTGTGTTCAGAAATAAAAGGCAGCCATCTGGATTTCGTTAAAAGAGCACACGATGTACCGAACATGCAGCACCCACAGTCAATATTTATCGTCTACAAAGAGGTTTATTACCTGCAGAACAATAACTACGTTTAAACCGTGGTACATAATGCCTCGGGGATAAAGGGTTTGTTTTGTTGCACAATGCCAATGAATTTACTAATCCATACCGACTCTCTGATGTATTGTTTAATGATATAAAGCAGGGTCATGGTTTCTAATCAATGCCATAACTGTCACACCTGCTTGAAGTGGTTTCGTGTGTAACGATGTCTACACTGACAACCAATCGTATTTTTGTTAGCCACACATACATACATACAATTTAGAATTTTAAATTATATTAGTTCATGGAAGTTCATGATCACATTAAATAATTGGCGATCAAATGAAGCGAACTTTGTATCAGTTAAATTAACGACAAACATGCTGTGAATTTTACTTTAAAACAACGCAGCAGATCTTCTAGATTGTGTCAGAAAACATAAAATTGTAGAAAAAATTACAGCGGAGCAACGTCCGAAACTTACAAGGCATTTAAATATTATATTTGCCACAAAAAAAAAGGTGTCCGAAAACAAGCCATGTCCGAAAACATACCGTAAATACGGTAGCTAATCTAGCATCTTAAAGAAGGTAACGAAGTATTGAGATGACAAAGAGAAGATCTCTTTATTCTTTTCAACATACATCTGCACTCTCCAAGGTCCCAAACCTCATCTGTTCAAAGGCATGACAATATACCATCCACTGAGGAGCAGTAGTGATAAAAAGATTTTAACAATGGCCATCATGGTAGTCACACTGGATGTAAGATTTGGCACCAGTTTCATTTAGGACCAAACACATGTCCTAATAAGCCTTTGGTGAAAACCCCACATTAATATGGACAGCCACTCTGGAGTAGTAACAAGCTTTTCATGATGGCCATGTCAGATCAGTATCATTTTCATTTAGGACTAACCAGAAAACATTAAACATCTTTTGATGAAAGCACATGGCAATATAACCTTCTGTTTAGGACAAGTAGCAATAACAAAGAGTTTTAACATGCCTGCCTTGGTGACTATACTGGATACCAGATTGTCACCATTTCCACTTGCACCAACTAGGCATCTTAAAAAATGTTTTAGTGAAAATCAGACTGATATGACCATCAGTAAATAAGCAGCAATAATTTGATCTTCAAAATGCCCACCATGGCAGCCTTATTTGAGGTTAATAGCATTCTTTTCATTTAGGATCAACTAAACACCGTAAGTCTGCAGATGAAAACCAGACACCAATACAACTTTCTGTTCAGGAGTAGCCATAACAAGATTTTCAAGATGGCTGTCATGGTGGCCATAATGGAGGTCAGATTGGCAGCATTTTCATTCAGGATAACCATACACCACAAGGAGTAACAATAACAAGATTTCCAAGATGACTGCCACAGTGACCATAACATACATCAGATTGCCACAATTTTCATTTAGAACCAACTAGACAGCATAGGAAATCATTCACTGAAATCCCAATGTTGCTATGACCATCCATTCAGAAAGATTAGAGATAACAAGATTTTCCAGCTGGCGACTGTGGCAGCCACATTGCATGTCTGATGAGCACTGCTTTCATTTAGGACCATTTATACTCTGGGATCAATGTGTGCATGTGTAAAGTTTCATGGCAATCCTCCTAACAGGTTAGGAGGAGTAGCACTAACAAACTTGTGTTAATGAAATGATGGACAACGGACAAAAAACAGGACATCCCATAAACTCTTCTGATTTATGAGTTTATAATTAACACCTTATCACCTCTGAATTCCTAATGTATTATCCAGAAAACACTGATTTATATTTTCCCATAAAAATGTAGTAACCAAGAAGTACAATTGTGAATGTTTAGATCACATAATGCACCAGCAAGTACAGCTTCTATGCTGTTTATTTCACTCATAATTTCAAGCACAGGATCTGCAAGCACATTATGTGAAATTATATAACATTATATGACATTAAATAATATATATTGTCTGCAATTGGATGCATGTAATACAGAAATTAGTATGTTAAAATCTTTTGTGAGGCAATATAATAACCTTACCCCTTGGTGGGGACCCTCCAAATGGTAAAGTATTACAAGCATGGTGCAGAGAACCAGACTAAAGAAACATGTAATCTTCCATGCCAACAATCTGGAAAAAAAGAAATATGAAGATGTTGACTGAGCAGCAACAAAGTTTATCTGAAGGAAATAAAGGAACCTATTGCTGCTACATACATATATAAACATGGGTCATGCTACCAGGTGAAGTGGGCGACTAAGTTGCCTAAAACATGTAAACTTCACCTTCTTCTGTTAGATAAGCGAAAACGACTTCGCCCTGTGATTATTTTAGAGGAACACTGATCTCATTTTTTTTAGATGCCCCCTCGCCTTACCTAGGTTAGTTCTAGTGTTGTGTTGCAGCGAAATGTATTCATCAAGCCATCAGTAGCTAGGTCTAGTTTTGATATCAATTACACTGACAAACAAACTCTTGCACATTCACAGGCATGTGTTTTGATAGCTCACTGACCAATAACCCTTTCCTGAGTAAGTTAGTAAATATCACTGCCCAATTTCCACATGTTATCCAATGATGATAAAAAAACATAAACTTGTGTTTCAAAACTTTACGAATAGTAGATAAATAGCAATTTTTGTTTTAAGAACAGAATTGGTGATCTGGATATTTTAACTGCCTCTTGTACACTATTTCATCATAAATGGCAGCTGGCTTCTGGCTACAAAACAGGGTTGGCAAAATGGAGATATCGACTCATAATTGCCATTAAATCATAGACAACCCTGTACAATTGGTCATGAAGCCTTTGTCTCATGGATGCTAAGGGAAGCAAGAAAATGCTCTTGAGAATTCTCAAAGGAAGCTTCACCCAAATGCTCATAGGGGGTTTTAGTTACAGGCTACAAGATATGACAGGTTTTTGCACAAGTAAGTGAGACCTCAGTCTCTACATCTCAAAAAAAAAACATTATAAGGTTAGGAATGTGAGAATCCAAAACAAAGTCGAGACCTTTAGAAAACTTAAGTATGTATGACAGGACTACCCTATAATCCTCGACATTAGAAATCAAACATTGTCTCTCCATAAATGAAGAGAAGAAAGTCAGCCAATGCACTCCAAGAATGCGAACCAGAATAAATGCACTTACTACTGAACCAACTGCAAAAAATCAGAGGTCTTGCTAGAATTTTAAAACCAGGAGTCCAGGACTTCCATTTTGGTAAAAATCAGAGTCCCACCAGCAAAAGTTGCAGTCCCCTCCCAGAAGATGTAAACTTTGCAGATTAGAAGAACTATTGGTTGCCACCGAGTTTAATTTCCACATTCTTTATAACAATGACATATAGCTCTTGTCTGTCCATCAGAGTGTGACTGAATTTTGTCAGTTTAGTCAATCCAAGGAAAGGTCTTATTCCAAACACTAAGCCAGTCAACACACGCTTCCTTGCAATTGGCTGATGTCCCATCCAAACTATCAGTTCCAGCAACTTTAGCCTCTTTTGAATCTCATTACGATCTTCATCAATTTGCCATTTAACCCCAAAATACTTATCCAAATTTGCAAATGGCATTTTGTCCAAGTCTCAACAAGTCTTGATTTCAAGGTCACATGCACTACTTGTTCAGTTACACTCTGAAATGAACACAATAATGAAAGCTATATTTGTTTATTTGATGTACTCTTATAAATAACCACATGTAGATCTCTGGGTCTTTCTGCCTCTCAATTCAATCACTGAAAATGTCAGCACATTTTCCCATCCAGCAGCCAGTCAAAGTCTTTGAACTTGTTGCCCAGCTATTGCATCATGTTCTTTTGATGTACTCTTATAAATGATACATCTCTGGGTCTTTCTGCCTCTAAATTCAATCACTGTAAATATCAGCACATTTTCCCACCCAGCAGCCAGTCAAAGTCTTTGAACATACCCCCAAGCTATTGCATCATGTTCTTTTGATGTACTCTTATAATGGCAACATGCTTATCAGGGATTTTGTCAGCTACTGAACTCTGTGATTGTTGTTGTTGTTGTTGTTGTAGGGTTTAACGCCATTTTTCAGCACAAGTTAGGCTATACATGGCGGCCAGTATAATTGGCGGAGGAAGAACCCTGGAAAACCCCGGGAAGAACCACCGACCCACGAGAAGCTACTGGCAGGCTTTCTCACGTGTCCACGTTAGCCGAGCCTGGAACTCTGTGATT
Source organism: Megalonaias nervosa (assembly GCA_016617855.1). Classification (NCBI taxonomy): domain Eukaryota; kingdom Metazoa; phylum Mollusca; class Bivalvia; order Unionida; family Unionidae; genus Megalonaias; species Megalonaias nervosa. Next base: position 168,718 of record JAECUM010000713.1, read on the forward strand.
GTAAATATCATCAATATATTTCCCACTCAGAAGGTGGCTGAAACAAGTCTAGCAAGTCTTTGAATTTTGCCGCCCACCTTTTACATGAGTACAGAGGACTCCCGCCTACTTGATTTTTTGCATCCCAGATAGAAAATTTGCATCCAAATATGCGTGATTAAGTATTTTCGAGACCTCTGAAGATACTCCGTTTCAGATTATAGACCATGGATGTGGAGCCTCTCCTGGCCAGAAGATGTAATCAGCAACTTTGCTTGAAAATGTGTCCTTGTGACGAAATTTTTGAGATGAGCCAAGTGTGAAGATGGAGAATATATGGGCTGTTGTGTTGGAAGGAGGCCCTGTGCTGAGTCACGAGGTCCTTCCTCTAACGTAATGACCTCAGCTGGTCTGTCAGCAGGTTGAGCTTGCTGACCCATATTCCTTGGGGCCATAAAAGAGGTAATCAAGATGAGCAGTGGAGATGCTAACTTTTGTGAGCATCATGGAATGAGGAAGAGGAAAGTCAATTCCTCCTCCCCATGTATGTCCAATTGCTCTCAGCAAGGTACCATACCCTGTTAGGCCAGAGACAGGGGAGTGGACATCGGTCTTTCTATCAACACCCCATGCACAAAGGTCTGGTGGTGAGGGTATCTCTTGTATCCACATTTTCCCCTACTTTATCTAGATATATAAGAAGCATACATACTTATGATGTCCCTCAGAAAAGATCTGCAGGCAAGGCTATGTTTACAGGCAACCTAGCTGTAAGTTCCAGTTCCTCCAACATCTTAATTGTGATATGGGCCCTGGTTTTTCACTCTGCCTTTTCTAACTATATTCTTATATAGTTTACCTTCTCTGCAGCAAATTTGCTGTCTCGACACATTTTCTTTAAATCACGGTTTAATGAAATCAGCTGTATCAACAACAAGTTGAACTTTGCCAAACGATGATTTATCATCACTTCAGCATGGATAATGTGCATTTCCTCACTGTTGGACACTGTGACTTAAAAAATGATGGCAAAGACTTAGTTGTTTCTTTTATTTAGGCTCATTCCTTGTGGGATTTTCACTCAACACATCTTTTTACATCACTTTTCTACCACTATGTATGACAGAAAAATCCAATACACATAAATACAGTGAGCAAAATGATCTCATTAGACTGCTTTTTAAATGATCAAATATCTGTATAAATCTGTACAAACTTCTGGCTAGCACTCGACTTTTTGACTTCTTCCAAGTTTCTTTTCACAAGATACTGATCTGCCATTTTCAAAAACAACTGCCAATTGCTCCCTTTGATGCCTGCAGACAGTTCACCAGTTTGCATTGGAACCACTGAAAAAGCACTTCTCTGGCAATGATCAAATAATTTTGTTTTAATGAAAAGAAATTTTAGAAGTGGAACCAAACGTTAAGATGTAACTGTTTGCTGATTTGACCGTTTTCCGTAGTCTTGCCTAAACTATCTGTAGATTTTTTTCAGGCTTCATCCATATAAAATACAGAGAATCCGTACAGATAAACAGGTCTGTATTGGACTGCAGCCTGCAACATCAACTCTGTTATGAGGCTAAGGCTCAGATGGCCACTGCAACATAAAAAGGATGTATAATTCTCTCCCCTTAAAGTGGTGTCCCCACATCCCATAGGAATCAAGAGGGATTACAGGGTGGGGGGTGCCAACACAAGCCCCTACCCTATTCTTATGCATGTATATTTATTCCCAGTCCCCAATGGAGTTTATTGTTAGCCTGGCAGGGGGAGGGGGGCTTGACCTTATCACTGTCTCCATACCAAAAGCAGACCAGTGCCCAGTGACTGGTGAATGACCTGTCTGGTGACTCTAATCATCAAAAGGATTCATCCTCAGATCTTCTAAACCTAGATCGTAGCACTCCTTTTAAGGGTAGCTCAATCTGCCTATCACCATCACCAGGCTATAGGCTCCGAGAGGGTGCTGCCCCTCCAACATGAGGGGTGCAATTCTCTCGCTATCCTAGTATTTCATCCCTTGGGCAGGACTCTAAACCTAAACCTAACTGGCACTGACTGGAACAACCGTCAAGGGTCCATGGGCCTTATATATTTACGCCGAGACAGATTCCATATGCTCCTCGCATTTAAGAGTGCCCTTCCCCACCAAAGAGCTAATCTTCCTCTTCTTGCACTCAAGGCACTCAGAGAAAGATCCAGTGTTTTCATGATATGAGGAGGTTGTTTCCTCCCACCCTTATAAGTGTATGATTTCTGTGAGGCCCCATACCTTTTCCAACCATAAGCAGCGGAATAGACTGCCATCTCTTGATTGGCAGTTATTACAAGCAAGGCAGGTTGTGGGTGTATCCTATAAGGCTTTATCATGTCCACATTCTGCAGCATATTGCTTCAAAAGAAATCTCTTTAACTCAAGCAACAATAAATAAAATTATGATTATAATATTTATGAAAGGCATGAGACCTATAGTCAAATGCAACACAATAACAGCAATACCATACCTGCCTTGTGTGCCTTTAATGATAATGGTTAGTGGTGATAGACCTGTGGTCAAACACTATCGAAAATCAGCAATACCTAATTTGATTTATAACAGATAATACTGAAATATTGAAACCAGCAACACAGAACATATTAATGTATAATGAATAAACAAAGAGGGAGTGTGAGCCAATATGTTGTTCAAGAAAGGATTATGGTTACTGCACATGGGCTGTTGTTGTGGGGAGCAGACTTGGTCTGTATTAAGCCTAGTTTATAGAACTTTCCATCTAATGGGAGGAAGGAATTTTTCTTATATGAAGGTAATAAAATCCCAGAAAGGTAAGCTATGCAACAGCTACAGGTAATGTATTACTGATATTAAAATGCTGTTTGCAATATATGCAAAGAATAAAATGCACCAACCACCCACTAATGAACTTAACAAATTCAACTCCATCAACCTGGGCTTCCGAAATTCAGGGTAGGACTCCTCCTTTGAATCACACCAGTATTTGGCATTTTGTCTTAAATAATGAATCACACTTCCACACTATTCCAAATGTCTGGCATTTCATACATACAGTAAAATCTGTCCGCAAAGAAATGTTGCTGCTGATCACAAACTTGCCAATAATCTATAATCTTCAATAACGATACCTTAGACATTCTCATTCAAGGCAATTAAGTGAAATAAATTTTACTTCTTCAAAATGCATCTCTTTGATTTACCTAACTTCAAATGAATTGTTCTGTTCCACTTCATGTACTTCATCATAATCTTATGGGCTGTGATCAAAAACTCACAATACATTTGTCAGCCAATTAAGTAATCTGTGCTAATGTGGTTGTTTATCTCTGACTACCTTTACCTTTGAATGGTTTCAACAGCAATCAAATTGTCCAGTGGTGACAGTTTTCCATGATCATTAACACACAACCGTTATTGTTTATACAAGTTACAGACATGTATTGAGGTGTCAAGAAAGGTATCCCTCTCTGTTACTCTTTTATCTTTTCCTATGCAAGATTTACTAAAAGTTGTGTTTATATAAACACAACCATATCAGGGGGTTGGAGAGTCACAAATCATGTTTTATTCAGGCAGGTATGCATGTTGAAATTTCATCGCGTTTTCCTCCAAACATTTATAAAGCAAAACTTTATATATACTGTATTGCCCTGATTAAAAAAAATGTATGCAGTTTAGACTGTAGCAAGAGGCATTGTGTTTTTACCTATAAATATTTCATTCAGTGATCCTTTCACAACCCTCAACCCACCTCACCCAAACAACAAAGTAGATAACTTTTCATTTTCAAAACCATGGGGAATTCTAATGCTTTTACCTCCATCAACTTATTTAGCCATTTGAAAATAGATACTAGCTCACAATCATCTATCTAATCCACCATATTTGTGCTTTCACTATTCGAGACTGGTGTTTCTGCATGCTGTGTTCCAATTGTTTCACATGCTGAGAATGTAATAGTGGCACTGATGGTTGGTTTTCTAGAAAAAAAAACCTTGGAATTTGATATATTCAAGTTTCAATATACCTTAAGATGAATGATCAATTTTATTGTCAATCCTCAAAGTGGATTACCTCCCCTTACAGCCTAGATCGCACCACTGCCATCACAAGCTGAAATGCATTCTACTTAACCTTTAACTGGCAGATTTATCATCTTTTTATAACAAATTCATTACTGAAATAACAGAAATGACATTTCAAAACGGGGCTGACCCTGGTGTCAAAAGATTGGTGCCGGCAATTGCATTCTGAGGATCATTAACATACAGTGATACACGTAGATGTGTATATAGGAAAATCTTCATTGTGTCAATGGAAGCCTTCTAAGTGTGGTTCATTAGAGTGAAACGTGTATGTATGCATAACTAACTCTACAGTGATATCCATCAATAAAGTACATACAAGGAACTCAAAGATCTGTCCTTTGTGAACAGCTATCCTTAAGGAACCAATTCAATATAAATTATAAGTGAAACTTAAGGGGGCTCATTAATGTTGCTTTTATGAACAGCTGTCTTTAATACAGGTGTCTGCTACAGCTGGTTACAATTTATAAAACAAGTGACTTTTAACCATTCCATAATTTTGCAGTTATACAGTAGGTCAAGTTTATATACCTGAGAGATAAGGAATAAAGAAAAATTCCGGTCTCTGCCACAAAATATCTCAGGACTGTTATAGGTGATCTCCAGAGCACCAGTTTTTCTCGTTCTTTTTCCTCCTGTTCTTTTATTGCTTTCATTGACATCACTGAGCCTTGATAAGATGTTGACTGCTCGCTACCATTTACAGGTTTATTTACTGAGATTTTTCGTTGTTGTAAACCATCTGACCTTTCAATATTTGGTGAATCAGAAATCATTGTTTGAGATTCTATTGCAGACATCAGTTTATCTATCTTCAAAATGGAAAATTAAAAAGCAATTAGATATCTTTTTTATGTCCATGGAACATAACATGAAGAAATGAAGCATCCTGTAATAAAAACAGAAGATATTTTTATTTTCTTGAATCAGCCATAACAACTTTACACAGTGAATTAATTGCTTGAAATATAACCTATGCTTAAAACTTGTTAATCCATGCAGATATAAATTATTACTATCATCATTATTATTATTACTGATTTGAAAATGTTTCAACTCTCAATAATACATTCATTATAGATAGTGAACACACACAAAAATAAATATGAAAAAGATGTCTACAAAAGATAGAGCTCTAAATGGACATTAGAAAAATTAAGATCAATTTCATAACCATATCACCTGCAACTTTTGGTTGAAGAATAAGATACATCCTAATCGAGTTCATAATATTAGTCCAATACATGTATCCACTGTTAAGATAAGATTATTTCTATTGTAATCTTGCGAAGAAAAAAATAGGTATTAAGGATGGTATAATTTGGTTAACTGGATTAAACTGAAAACAACTTATATGGTAAACAGAACAAAATTATTAAAGATAATTATGACAGACAACCTTTAAGGATGTCAATAAAATACATTTCAAACAACATATGAAGAGGGCAGACAACCCCTGGAACAAACTGTTGCATATATATATATATATATATATATATATATATATATATATATATATATATATATATATATATGTACTAGACACAATGCAGTGCTCAAAGAAACAATTTTTTTACACAGGCCCAGGTCTGGTGATTTTAAAAAAATTACAAGCCCCGACTGAAATTCCACAAGCCCGACTCCAATTTCCATATGCCCAATACTTCCCCTTTTTTAATATTTGTCACACAATGTTGCGATTGCTACAATTCAAATATAAATTCAACAGTGGGTTTGAAGGTAATGCAGGTGTTGTTCACTACACTCACTAGAGGCTGGATTATCCTGGTGTTCAAACTTCTCTGCTAGATTCTCTGAGCCAATCATGGTCCGAACCAAGTTGATGTAAGTCAATATTTGTGGGCAGTATGTGCAAAGAATTCATTGCCTCTCCCCCACCATACTTTTATTTTGTTGGCATGTTTCACAAAGTAAAACTCCATCAACCAGTTCTGAAATTTATTTTTGTTGGGCATTGTTTGCTGATATTATTGATAGTTAATTGCTTCCTAAATCTGCTTAATAAATAAAATGAATCGCACTTGATAATTAATCACATCTAGCATCTCTTCAATACCACCTCTTGGGTTGTTCCACATCCTCAGCATACCTATGCAAATTAGTACAATGGGCTCACCCAGTGCAGTCTTCAAACACACCTCACTAGCTATTGTCAGCCAGTTAAGCAATATGTGAAATGGTGGGTTATAACCTGATCTCTTTCCCTTTTAATTACCACATTTTAAACTGCCCAAAGGATAGTTTTACATCAGCTGCAATCATGACTTTTTACTATTTATACAGGCTACATGTAACAGCCATATGTCGATAGTGGTGTTTTGTTTTTTTTTCTATTTCTGAAGATTGCTGAAAATTATTTTCCTGAAACATGAAAATGTCAGGGGGTTTGGGAGTACAAATCATGTTTATAGCATGACATGCCATGTTACAGTTTGATAAAAATCAGATCTCCACTTCACTTAGGACAGTGTTATGGCAGGTATGTCAACATCTTGAAAATACCTTTCCGCATTTCATCAGCGTGATCAAAGTTTTTTCTGACAAATTTGATATTTTTTTTTAAAGCCTGATGAGCACCTATTTTAGAATACAAAACAGACCCAATCTGAAATTAGAGGGGCCCTGGGCATCAGGCTATCAGATTTTTTAGCACTGCAATGACAAATAAAACACATTTTATTAAATTTTTATTTGCCTATTTGCCAATATCAATTAAATAATGGAGATAAAATTATTACTCTGAAATACACAAGGAAAATAAATTTAATATCAAATCACACAGATGACTAAAAATCACCAAACTTGACACTACTTAGGCACCAGAGTAATATGACAACTGCTTTTTAATGAGTTTCAGTTTCTGATTATCAATAAACTGAAAAAATACTTTAAAAATCTATTTTTATTTTTATCAATTAAATCAATTTATCAACACTGATGCAATGAGTCCAAATCTAACTAATGCAAAAAGAAATATATATGTATCTTTAATTATTCAAGAGTCAATTTCTCGTTAAATCCCAAACCCTCTACTATCCTTTATACCAAAGCACTAAAATAACTCAATGCCAGAAGGCAAACCAGTGTAAAAGTAACAATAATAGAAAGTATAAATACAAGCTCCAGCTTCCATCATAAGCCATACTTTTAATCCTCTATCACTGTAAATTTCGTACTTTATGACATTACAGGTTTCCTATAGAGTTAATTTACCCTAAGATAATGACATTTTTAGCAATTTGTAATGCAGAAATTTGCTCTGCATCAATTTAAAAATGGAAACCCATGGATACATTTCCTAGATAAAAAAACATGTAGTATATAGAACAAGTTAAAAATAGACCAAATTTTGAAAACTGAGGGTACAAGGCCAGGAACTGAAGGTCCTAGACGCAAAGACTTGCCACAAAGATCACTGAAACAGAATGCTATTTTAAGACAGGTAATATCTATATTTTAGCATTTCCTCAGATTATCATATATTGTTCCTTTCTAAACAAATCACTTTATAGCAAACACAGCTCAAGCAGTGCTGTACATTCCTCACAGAGTTCAAATGATAAAACCTGTATCAATAGACAGATTTCCATGATGTATGCACTGAAACATTTTAATCAACCAGAAGTTTTTATTAAATCAAAATAGACCCATGCTTTGGAAAATGTCTAAAATTTCTAATCAATTAAACTGATTCTGATCTCTACTCTTTAAAAAAAGCCATACTGTGTAACTACTTATAAATGAGTCAAATAGTTTGAACAAGACAAAAAATTTTTTTCATCTACATACAAAAATCAACAACAGTACTCCATATTCCAAAGTGTCATTTACAGAGTCAGTCAGGTAATGCAAGATCAGTCAGCTGTGCACTTTTTAGGCTTTGCCTATTTCATATTTATTTTGGAAGTCACATGATCTCTCCAAACATTTTTAAATGGATGGGATAGTGTTTAAGATGTGTTAATACAAAAGGTTATCAAACTTTTTACCAGATATCTAGTGAAGACATCAAAATGACAAAAATGTAAGAGCCATCCAAACATTCTCAGCTATAAATAGTATTATTAAGTTAGCATAATATTTAGTAGCAAGCACATCAAAGGAAAGTTAGTGAGTGGTAAACAGTATAATATACATGTAACCTCTAAACAGTAAACTGACTAGTGGCAATTGCTGTGAAGCTATAAAAGCATGCAATAAGAATACCATTGCTGGAAAAGGTGCAGTTAGTGACATAGCAACTGACCAAGCAACCACCCCAACTGCTGCGGGACTGGGGGCCAAGATTCCCATCAAACTTTTATTTGGAGGGGGTCTCAGAAATAAATTTTGCAAGGCATGGGTGGGCAAAATTTCTTGCTATACCATCGTGTAAAACTACGGAATGTGCATCTCTTGAAACTATATTATAGAGGTGAACGGTATACTTGTACTCAGATTGTACACAAATATATGAAAGAATATGTTTAAGAAAGCTAAATTTATGTCTAAAGGATGACTTAACTTGTTCGACTGATACAGTTGGAACTAAAGTATAAATATCCTTACTCTTGTGTGCCAATGAAAAAAGGTAAAATAATGAGAAAGGGAAGTGCAAATGCCTAATAAATTCTTATAATAGTCTGAACAGATCACTGCTAGATGGTGGCCATCAAAATATCAGAAGTACTTTTTACAGTGAGAAATATTTTACTACAACCCTTTCCTTTACCTCTTGATTAAGACATTTACATTAAAAGCTCTACCAGGGCAAAAGAGCCTATTTTGATTATTAACACCACAGATACAATTAAGGCTGGGGATTTCAACAGGAACATGACCTAATGAAACCCTGGTTGTCAAAAGTCTGAATCACAGCAGCCTAAAGAGGGTGGGGTAGATAGGATTAATGCATTTCCTAATGCATCAATTTCAGAAAATTCTCCCCTGGGCATAATTGGAGGTGAATTGCCTTTCAACCTGACCAATGAATTTGACAACCTTGTTCACAAAATGACTTTGGCAGAAAGATTATTTGATAAAATTTTGTCATGAAGATGGAGGAGCTGAACCACAATCTCTGGGAGGACAGGAGAGCTAACATGATGAGCCATGACTTGAAAGTCTCGATTCTTTGAAGAGTATTCTGAAAGGTGGGAATAAGCATACAGTTAACCCATCTCAGCCTGAAGTTATCCACTAGCCTTGACTTCTAGTCTGGCACGGGAGAGACATAGAGAGGAAGCTTGTTGTTCAGCTTTATTGCAAACAGTTCTTCCTCTGGCCTTTCCCACAGACAAAAAGTGCCTCTGTTACCCACTGGTGTACAGACATTCAATGAGGACTACTTGCCCCTGTCTGGTCAACTTCTATGGCACAACATTCATCTTACATATACCTGGAATATGGCTGACTCTAGTAATCTCGTCTGAAGCTGTCCAACAGAAGAGGTTCCAAAACTTCAAGCAGAGAAAAGGCGCATGAGCATCCTGTGGCGTCTGAAGTACACTACGACTGACACGTTGTCTGTAGCAACTATGATGTAACAATGCCATATGCAGCTGACATACAATTCAAGTTCAGAAAAATCGACTGAAATTTCTAGATTGTTCATTTGTAGGAAAGCTTCTTCCCAAGCCCTGCAGAACTAGCCTGGATCTGAAGCACCAGTGTAAAGGAAGGAGTGAGGTTCCAGAACATGAACTGAAACTCCAGTCAGAAACCTGTCCTGATTTTTCCACCAACTGAGATGGTGATGAAACCTGGTTTCTAAGGGTACCTGGGCAGGCTGTGGGGTTCATTGTGAGGACTTCAGTTTGCTAAAAGCAAGAACTGGAGGAGCTGCATATCAAGCCGTCCTATGGGGGACTAAGTCCACTGTGACAATGATGTCTTGTTCACTCTTGCTAAGTGAGCAAGTACCCGAGATTGTCAAGAAGAACACAATTCACTGACAGGTTAAAAAATGAGTTCCCACATAGACAAAATTCTGATAAGGTTCTGATTGGGGATTAGGCCTAACTGAGTCAACCCGCTTCTGAGAGAGAGAGAGAGAGAGAGAGAGAGAGAGAGAGAGAGGGAGATCCCTCAAAAAGACACATCTGAAGATACAATGCAGAAATCAGTTGTCAAAATACCCAATGATGTGACCTATGGACCTTAAATGACCTGTTATTACACCCTTCACCCTGATGAAGGTTCTGAGAGTGAAAGTTAGGCTGAAAGCTAGAGCCCGAAACAGAAAGCTCACTCTGTTCGAAACAATACCTCAGAACTTTCTGTGGGCTGGGAAGATGGGAATGAAAAGAAAATGTTAATCTTTGAAGGATGTGGATGGGAAGCCAGAAACCCTCCCTAATTCTGGAAAATACCCATGCATCATCCAAGAGATCCGTGGACCGGTGTTGATCATTTTTTAAATCCTGAGAAGCCACTAAAGGGATCAGCCCTCTGTAATTGTATATTAACTGGGCCAATGTGGAGCAGTAGCATGGGAAATTGGTCTAGGTAAGATAGCTTTTGTTGTTGTTATAGGGTTTAATGCCATTTTTCAGCACAAGATAGGCTATACATAATGCCCAGTATAAATCGTGAATGAAGAACCCGGAAAAACACAGGAAAGAACCACCCGCCCACGAGAAGCTACTGGAAAGCTTTCTCACCTACCCACATTGGCTGAGCCGAAGACTCCAACCCATGCAGACAGAGGTGAGATGGCAGTGATCCATAACAGTGAGCGCTTTAGGCCACTCGGGGCCCCCAGGTAAGATAGCAAGTCAAACTTTTATGTAGGTATAACAAGTTGAATGCCTGAGCAAAACATCTGTACCAAATTTACTACACAATGTGAAGTGTAGAAAGAAATATCAACAATGATTCTTAAATAGGTTGTGCAAGAAGAGATAGAAATGTAACCACTTGTAGGATTTTATAGTAAATGCATGATTTGTAGTTAAACTGTTAAGTAATGATATGAATCCCTATGCTCTATACATGGAGCACAGTTTCCCATCGAAGCTCCAACTCAACAACAATAATCTATGCTATAGTGTCAGTATTGGAGACAAAATTTGCCAAATATCCTTCAAAGTTGTCCTGAAGCTCCCTGGAGATGTGTGTGAAACACAGCTGTTGGTCAGAGGAAAGTAAGACATCCCCCAACACATACACATCATAACTATCTGGATCGAAACTTCCACTGTATAACCAAGGTCAGATGCAGACAATCGTTGATTCCAAAAGCAACTGAAAGTTTACGCTCATGAATTATGCTTTAGCAGATGCAAGCTCTATTTTGGTTAATGCTCATTTTCTGCTACCTTCAAACGAGGAATAACGAAAACACAACTCTAAACAACGAAAGAGAAAAAAAAGCACAGCAAAGAGCGTTCAACTCTGCTCACAGGCAACCGGCTTACCAAACTCTGTTTACGACCCTTCTTGGATTTCAAACCCCTTTTTTTCAACTCCCTTTTAAGCTCATTTATCGTCAATTTTTGAAGATCAGATCGCGTAGAACGCTTAGTCATGGTTAAATAAAATATTAGTACCTATCTGTGATTACAGTAACCTCGATTACATACACCAAACAACAAATATCGTCCAATTATTTTATCGGTATCAAGCCAAGTTGCAACTCATATAAATGATCTTGTGTGTGCTTCAGACCGATTTTACGCGACCATTTTTGATAAATTGTTTTAAATAAAATGTACGTACACCAGTTTACCGCAGGAAGTTGATGTCAATGAAACGCTTGCACCCCGTAGAATAGCCTGGTTCATGGTAACTATAAATCACCGGACATAATTATATAGGTAGTAAGACAGCAGACTAGTCTACCGTTTGCATAACTACAGTACGACGTGTGATAATATCCCCGTATACACGTGGAACTTCGGTTTACACCTTTCTCCACTAGACCTAAATAGAACAATCTGAACCTGACCTTCCCCCATGCGCATTTTTTTTTTTTTTTTAACATGTGTGTCCATACTTTGGAAAGGTATCGAGACAATTAGGCCCAAAGACGATATATATGCAACCCAACTGAAAAGAAAATTAGGCCCAACTGCAAAGACAATTCGGCCTAACTTAACAATACAGCTATGACAATAGTTTGAGAAGAAAGAAAAAAATAACTACCCACCCACGCACTCCAAAAAACCCCCAAGAAGTTTGTCTTGGCCAAAGAACAAGCAGATACTCTATTATACGTCATATATAATGTCATATAATTTCATATACTGTGCCGACGGCTCAGGTGGCCTAAGTGTTTAGAGCGTCTGCATCGGAGGTCGTGTGTTTGAACCCCGGCCGAGTCATACCAAAGACTTATAAAAATGGTACTAACAGCTGCCTCGCAAGGCGCTCAGGATTAAGAGGTTAGTGTTAGACTGGACGGCCTGGTGTCAGAATAATGTGATTTGATGGGGCATCAAGCTACATGTCGGCGGCATGAGACCCCGGTACTAGACATCATCATAAACTACCACACTTCTCATCGTAGCAATATGACTGGAAAATTGTTAAAGAAAACTACGTTAATAATCCAAATCACACACACACACACACACACACACACACACACACACACACACACACACATGTACTAATTCCAGTTTCTTCTTTTTGCTCCCGCTCATTATTCCTTTATTTTGTCGACATCATTACTGTGACTTAATCTCTTGAAACCACCATCATCTCATTTTTAGGGTCTTTATATATAAAATCATTTATTTAATTTTAATCAAATTACTAGGAATATAAAGTTGATCAATTATGAATATCCAAAAATGCAATACAGTGATTTTTCATTTAGTAGTATCTAGTCCATAGTGCCAAACTCTTCTACTGTGTAAGAAACACTTCGTCAAATGATCTTGAATTTCAAATTGACATGATAACACAACCAATCTTTGAATACAAGTACACGGCCTGTATAATATTTGATTAAATTATGAAACTCAAAAATCTAAACAATTTCAGTACTGAAACTTTCCAGAAATGCCTTTTCTTGTGCATAAATAGGAAATTCATTCATAACAAGAGTTTGTACACACACTAGCACACACGCCTTCAGACGAACACAGAGTCTTTGCAAATCTGTACATATTTTTTCCAAATTAGCATCTTACAAGAGAATGAAGATAATTTGAACCATAGTTACGACTAGAAATCAGTCTATTCATTTCTAGTTTGATTGGAAAGTAGTGAAGGGGGGTGAAATAGGGTCTATGGAAAATCTAGTCAAAAAGGTGTCGCGGCACCTTGGGGTCTATGGGAATTTAACATGGGGAATTTAACATAGGGAATATATAGCGACAATGGATTGGACCTGTCTAGGGTCAATAGGAATTGGAGAGGGATGACGTCACAGTACTGGACATTGGCAACTATGTTGCAAGTGGCTGACCTCAATTGGGCAGAACACTAGCAACAATGTTGCAAGAAGCTGACCTGAATACGCACTACTCTAGGAAGGGAAAAATACAATAGAGACATAGACAGAGAAAAGAGACACAGACATAGGCAAACAAACAAATACACATATATGGCAAAGAGAGCAAATCTTTTCGAGGCAGTGGAGTGGCAATGAAAAGGGCCTTTGGTTTTTATATAAACACCATTTCGTTAACATAGAGGACATCGCATGGATTTTCTGCTCTTCCTCAAACTTCTAACTTCTGGACCGTATATGACGACTCGCTTCAGACACCCTTGTCTCTTCACATAGATCCTTTGTTTCCAAACGTTCGTATCGGTGATCTGGATAATTGTCCATGATGATTTAACATACATGAGTAAGTCCGTACGGAACAGCATCGACGATACGAGAGATGATGATTTTACGTTTGTCCACATCTTGTGACGAGATTAGGTGAAGGGAATGAAGTGAACCGCGAGTAGTGAAGGGGGGCGATATACGGACAATGGGAATTAACATTACAGACACACACAGACACACAGACACACACACACACACACACACACACACACACGGGGGGATATACGGACAAGATTTATAATGATAAAATCAAGACCCTGGGGGGATATACGGACAAGATTTATACGGACAAAATCAAAACCCTGGGCATGTATGCGGACAATAGGAATGGAGCAGGTGGGATGACGTCACGGTACTGGACACTTGCAACAATCTTGCAAGTGACTGACCTAAATACGAGCGGCTACTCTAGGTAAGGACAAACACGGTAGAGACAGAAACATATACAACACAACCATAGACTGATGAACATCAATCTGTCACACCTAAATTATACAATCGACTAAAAAATTTTAGGTAAGAGAATAATTTTGGGGGGGAGTTAAAAATAAAATATATAATCGACTAAAAAATTTTAGGCAAGAGAGAATAAATCTTTTCGAGGCATATGAAGCAACCCTAAAAAGGGCTGTTCGTTTTTTATGTAAACACCAGTTCGTTAACATAGACGACATCTTCCTGATCTTCTTCTCTTTCTTAAACTTCGTCTAACCTCTGGACCCTAGATGACTCGCTTTAGGCAACCCTGTCTCTCCACATAGCATCTTCTTCTCCAAACAGTCGTATCGGTGATCCAGATGATGGTCCATGATGATTTAACATACATGGGTAAGTCCGTACGGAAAAAAACAACGACGATACGAAGGTAGAGGATTCAACGCTTGCACACATCCACATCTTGTGACAAGAACAGGTAAAGGGAATGAAGTGAACCGCGTTTATTTATAGTGGAAGACAGGATCGAAACGGTTTGAGATTGTTCACTAATCCCAACACGCGTTACAAAGTTCAGTCACTTCGCGGAGTCTGTCTTCTAATGCGAAGAGAGCTACCCGTGACGTCACATTCCCAAGATAGGTCCGCTAGCGTCTGTGCGCAGTGAATCGATGCGACATTGTTTTTTGAAACATGACGGAAATTAAGAAGACAATGAATTGGGGTGCACCGGCCGTAGAGACAAGAAGCGATGGCATAGTAGCGGCTACCAAAGTCACCACAGGTCCACTTCCAGAAGAGGTTGATTTCAATTGGGATTTAGTGGATTTTCTCTCTTCTTCGCAAGAATTTGTTCCGGTACCAACACCATCGCCACCTTCTCCTTCTTTATCACACGTCGAGGATTTTAAACAGAGGCAGAAAGAAGAATTGGAGAAATTTTTACAACAACAGAACAAGCTCTTCTCCTTGAACAGCAACAGCAACAGCGAGAAGAAGAGGTAAGAAGGAAACGTCATAAAGAAGAAGAAGCAGAAAAGAAACAAGGTCTAGGAGAAAAGGAGAACAGTGAAAGTCAAACGGTAATGGTACTCTTGGACATTTTGGTAAATGTATCAGACTTCTTTATTACGACCCATGAGAAAAAGACCTTACCGAGCCAAACAGTCCAACCCTGTTAGTACGCCTGAGATACCAGCCCTAGTAATTTCTATTAAATCATCGACAGGAGCAGGTCCAGAAGTTGGCCTTCGTCGTGGCAAAGGCTTAAGGCAGTTAAAGCTGATTGCTTCTCGTTTCTGAGTTTATTAAAAAAAATAAAAAAAATAAACACCCAACGGTCCTTTTCAGGGCCACCCATTTCTTTCGAAAAGAGATAGTATCCATTTTGCCTCAATCAATTAAAACTCAAAATTCCTTTTTAACCCTATGATGTACGTCTGTGAGTGCGTGAGTGTAGGCCCTTATTCTAAAAAATCAAAACCAGCAGACACTTACGTTTTTGTGTCTGGTCTATTCTGGTACAAATTTTACAATCCAGTTCACAACACAACACAACACTTTAAAAAAAGTTCATAGACTTCTCCTGTGTCTTTTTTTCTTACACTCTCTCTGCTTTCTTAATTTCTTCACATTCACAGGTTTTTCTTCAGCTTCTTCCTCACCTTTTTCTCGCCTTCTTTTCTTCTCTTTCTGAACGTATCGGGGTTCTTCCATTGCCGAAGGCACCTCTTCTTCTCCCTCCTCCTACTCCTGTTATTTCTTAGGGTAGTCTGAAGACCAATTTCCTTTCTCTTCACAATGATAGCAGGTATCTCGACTTTTATCTCTTTTGACACTGATCTTGCTTTTTTGACGGTCTGGACATTCTGTAGCCCAATGCCCTTTCTTCTGACAGATATAGCAAGTATTTTGACTTTTATCTCGAAAGGAGGGAGAGTAGTCCGTTTGTTTGTCAAAAGAAAACTTTCGTATGACACCTCCCAAAGCTCTGATCATAAGTTCGATCTGTGTGGGTTATTCCATTGTGCTCGTCGGCTTGAGAGTGAAATGAATACTGGGAGGGATTGCACTAGCCCTTTATATATGCAACGACCCTGACATGAATATAAAGGTGTCCATGGCGTTTCAAATGTACTCATTTGACTTTTTGCAGTCAAGATGAAACGATCGCATCATGTCGTGAAGAAAGGAGGAGAAAGTAAGAGGCCGAAAACGTGACTTATCGCCTCGAATAGTAGCTGAAGTCTTGGCTCAAAAACATGCCAGCGATTATGAAGATGAGGTGAGTGAGACAGAATCCAGACCCAAAGATTCTACACTCAGCCAAAGTCCGCCATCACCACCAGTAAACCCTGAAAAGTACTACCACATTCGAGAAACGGAGAAACGATCCTCCAGAAAATTTAGAACCACGGCCTACACGTACACGGTGAAGTTCAAGTCCGACGTACCGTTGGAGAAAGCAAAGGTGTTCATCACCGATGTGTGGGATTCTTTGTTAACCACATTGAAACAGCAATGTCAAGCCAAAGAAGATGACCGCTTGAGACTTTCCATTCATCACGACAGTATGAAATCCACCGCTTGGATCGAGTTTAGCAGCCAGCAGAACTGACACCTTCCAAAGTCATGGACAAGATTCAACACGTACAGCAATCCAACAACAAGTTTCACATCACCGACGGAAAAGCGACACTGTTTCTGACCCACGTGTCTCTTCCCCAAGGAAGTGGACAGCGCAAAAAGGTATTATTGGTGGACGACCTTCGCAGCATCAAGCGCAGCATCGTTCATATTAACAACCCTCAAGACAAGATGTGTTTGTCCCGTGCCATCGTGGTGGGACGAACGTATGCCGACAAGAACGACACGGCAGAATGGAAAAGAGCTTGGCAAACTATTCAAAAATCTAGCCGAGCCAAACAACGAACAGAAGCAGAACTTTTGTTACAACAGGCTGGCCTGTCCATAGACACACCCTGTGGCATTCCTGAAAAGCAAAAATTCCAAGACGTCTTGGCTCCAAGCTACACCTTGAAAGTGCACCCTCAAGAAGTGCGCGGACCTCTGTTGTTTCGAGGCAAAAATTTCGAAGACGGAAAATACATTCAAGTCTATCATCACGATGAACATTTCGATGCCATTACCAGTATCACAAGTTTCCTGGGATACAGATATTCCTGTGAGAAATGTGACCATGGCTATAACAATCGAGAACAACACAAGCATAGTGGATCGATATGTGAGGGATGTTTGGCCTCTAAACCCTGACTGGACGAAGGACAAGAACGAATGCATTGCTCTGCATGTCAGCGCACTTTTGTCATCCCTGCCTGTTACCAGCAACATCTGAAAACGCAAGGTTCACAGACAAATGTGCTTGTCAGCTGCTGCGATTGTGCCCAACTTGTGGACAAGTGATACGTACAAATAATACCAAGGAACACGTATGTTCAGGAAAGAAGCGATGTCACATTTGTCACGAAAACGTGAACTTGGAACACAAAGGCTAATTTAAAAATACCATTCCAAACATGAAGAAGAAGATGAAAAGATAGAGAAAGGGAATTTCATCTTTTTCGATTTCGAATGCATGCAAGAGACCGGCATTCACATTCCTAATTTCTGCATGGCTCACCGAGCATGCGAGAAGTGCATCCAAGAGCCTATCTTTAGTCATTGCCCTCACTGCAGCAAGATTCCTGGAGGACATGAAAAAATCTTTCGGGGACCGAACACGTTGGCCGATTTCGCCCAATCGATCCTAGACTCTATCGACGAGATGTGGAGCCAAGAGGGTATCGAACGTTACGGAGATTGTCATCGTTATGCCACGGTGATGGCTCACAATTTTTCTCTGGATACGATGGACAATTTTTTCTCAGATACTATACGGAACAAAGTACCGAACGTCCTAAAGTGACTTTGAACGAAGCCAAAATCATTTCCATGCAAGTGGGTCAAGTGCGGTTTAAAGATTCAATGAGTTACCTGGCCATGCATTTGAGTCGAATGCCTAAAACGTTTGGAATGACAGAAATGATCAAAGGATATTTCCTGCACTTTTTCAATACCGAAGCAAATCAACACGCCGTTCTACCCCATTTGCCTGAGGCTCACTACTACGACCCCGACAACATGCGCAACGAACAACGAGAAGTTTTCCACGCTTCGTACCAGACTCACACTTCGGTCCCTTTCGACTTTCAGGAAGAAATGTTAACGTATTTTTGTTCCGACGTGGACATTTTACGGCGTTGCTGTGGAAAATGTCGAGAACTGTTCATGGAACACGGAGGGAACGAGCCTTTGAAAGAAGCCTGTACCACTGCCAAAGCATGTTCCTTAGTGTACCGCCAACGATTCATGCCCGAAAACACACTGGCTGTCATAAATCCCCAAACGACCAATTTTGTCAAACGCTAATACTCGGTCAAATCCCTACGCTGGTTACATTACTTGTGCGACGACAAGGAAGACAAATGGATCCAACATGCCCGCAACGGAGGAGGCGAAAAGACCATCGGAACGTATTCGGTGGATGGCTGGGACTTAGAAAGCCCTCAGATCGTGTACGAGTTTAACGGGTGCTTATTTCACGGTTGTCCCATCTATTACCCTCAACGTGGCACTAAAAATCAGTTTCTCCAACGGACTATGGAAGACTTTTACCAGGTCACTTGTCAACAAATGGAAAACACTCCAGCCCAGTTGAACTATGCTGTGGTGTTCCACAGGGGTCTGTTCTTGGACCTGTTCTCTTCATTCTATACACTCAGCCACTCTCAAGTGTCATAGATCATCATCCAGTGTCTCACTACTTGTATGCTGATGACACCCAAATATACAAATCTAGCCATCCAGCTGAAGTTGAAGCTACCATCCAAGGCGTAGAGAGGTGCATTTCCGATGTGAAATCATGGATGACATGTAACAAGCTGCAGATGAATGATGATAAAACTGAAGCCATCCTGATTACAACACAAAGACTTTCTCATTCACATCCTTTACCTCAGACAATAAATATCAGCAACACCAACATTAAATTCATACAGTCAGTACGAAACCTCGGTGTCACTCTCGACAGTACTCTCTCGTTGCACCAACATGCCATGAATATATGCAAGGCCGCATATCTTGAGCTGAGACAAATCAGCTCCATTCGCAAGTATCTTTCAGTTGATGCCACTAAAACACTTGTGTGTTCCTTAGTACTTTCAAGACTTGACTATTGTAACTCAATTCTGACTGGTTCTTCTCAATATCTACTCTAGAAACTTCAAAAGTTCAAAACACTGCTTCTCAGATCATCCTTTAAGTACCACGATCAGAGCACGCCTCCCCCCCCCCCCCCCCCCCCCCCCGCTCTGTATCCTACACTGGCTATCCATTCGATCCAGAATTAAACACAAAATTTGTTCTCTGTGCTACGTTTCACTGACGGGCTCCAGTCCAAAATACCTATCTGACCTCACCCATGTGTACACACCTGCAAGATGCTTACGCTCCTCTTCTGACACTCGTATTCCCATTATTCCCACTATGAAGATGAAATCATATGGACAACGCTCTTTTGCATACCAGGGCCCAGCAACGTGGAACGAATTGCCCACTGCACCTAGACACAAAGACACAGTGATCTCATTCAAGAGCGCTCTTAAAACTCACCTATTTCAACTGCAAGAACAGACTTAAAGACCTAATAATGTATCCTTGCCTTAAATATTTACAGCATATTTTCTGTTTCTACTTTCGTGGTGTTTGTTTTTAATTTTGTAATCATATCATTCTATATGTTTTTTAAGTGTTGTCAAATGTTGTAAAGCGCTTAGAGCTTCTAAAGATTAGGCGCTATACAAAGTCCTCATTATTATTGTCAGAGACGCTTGAAGTTAGAACAGCAAGGATACCAAGTGGTAGAAATGTGGGAACACGAGTACGATCACCGTTTGACAACCGATTCCGAGTTTAAGCGCATCGTGGAAAGTTACAAGCTGGTGGACCTACTGAACCCACGGGACAGTTTGTACGGAGGACGGACGAATGCCACCTGCTTGCTGTACCAAGCCGACGAGGACAAAGGAGAAGAAACCAAATACTTGAACGTGTGTTCGCTGTATCCTTACGTGTGCAAATATTGTCACTTTCCCGCAGAGCACCCACAATTGCTGACGGAACACATCGACGTAGAAAACATTCGAGAATAAGAAGGATTGATCAAGTTTAAAGTCTTGCCTCCCACGAACCCAATTGTACCTTCCCGTTTTACCTCACCATTGCCAAGGAAAACTGATGTTTCCCTTGTGCCCTGCTTGTGCCGAAACGTGTAAGCAAGACCGACCTTGCCTGCACACCCAGGAAGAACACGCCTTGACAGGAACGTGGACAGCGTGGAATTGTTTAAAGCTCTGGACTTGGGATACCAACTTTTAGAAGTGTACGAAATTTACCACTTTCCCAAGATAGAAAAATACCACAAGGGTGAAGAGACTCAGAAAGGCATTTTCGCAGACCACGTGAATGCCTTTTTAAAACTGAAACAAGAAGCCAGCGGCTATCCTTTCTGGTGCCACACTCCCGAAGGCCAAAAGAAATTCAAAGAGAAATAATGGGAACAGGAAGGCGTCACTTTAGACCACGTCGAGAAAAACGTAGGAAGGAGATCGTTTGCCAAAGTGATGTTAAATTGTTAATGGCACAACGACCGTGTTTACCCAAGACGGAGCATTTGACATAACCTTCCCGCTACTTCCAGATGATTCACGACAAAACCAAATACATGAAACACGTGGACGTCGTTCGTGAGGACTTGATCTTAGTCAATTACGAAGAAGAACTGGACTTTGTAGAAGCCGACGAATTTGGAAACGTCATCATTGCGGCTTACGTGACAGCCCATGCTCGCTTAAAACTGTACGAAGCGTTACACCAGATAGGAGCTCGTGTGCCGTATTTTGACACGGACAATTGCATCTACATCGATCGTCTGGGTCACTGTTACCCTGTCATCGATGGAGACCGTTTAGGAGCCGGAACAGATGAGCACCCCAACGACAAGATTCTAAGTTTTGCTAGTGGCGGTCCCAAAAATTACGGCTACGAATAGCGAGACCCCAAGGAGATGTGCACACAGAGTGTGAAGTGAAAGGATTGACTCTCAATTATCTCACCAGTCAAGTGGTGAACTTTGGAGTCTTGAAAGAAGCCTTGCAGTCTGGAGAGGATGAAAACTTTAAAGTGACCACCTACTAACCGCACAAGATTGTACGTTTACCCACGCACCAAATCGTCGGTCGCTCCTTGGAAAAAGTCTATCAAATCGTGTACCAGAAGCGAGTACGGCTTCCCAGCCACTTCACTTTACCGTACGGTCATGGCGATATTGGCCAACAAATAAAAAGCGACAATCTCCAAGACCAATAGTTCATTCTAACTCCCAACACCAAGCGAAAAAGATGAATCCTTTCAAACAGCAAATATCAAGCAAGAGCAAACTCGAGTGCGATGCTGTGCCTTGCAATGGTAGGGATGCCGTATGCTGTAACCTCAGCGATTCTGTACCACATCATGGGAACTTTGCTATCGAAAGCGATGCCACTCGTCATTGTTCACCTTCTCACTTTGCTGGTTTTTATGGTGAATGTCGTCATTATGAAACTATGCAGCTACCACCCTACGGATGTCATCCAAAACTGAGCAAACTCCTGCGGATTTCACCGTACCCTCATCGAAATGAACCTGTGAGAGACGAATATTCGTTCCCTGTGCGATTTCCTGAATACTGCGACTATGAAACTCGATTCCAAACCTTCCGAGGAAAATGGCCAAAATATCTGGGAGGACCTACCCACGAAGAATTAGCTAGAGCCGGATTTATCTACTTGGGCGAAGGGGATAAAGTCAAGTGCTTCAGTTGCGGTGTGTCACTTCACGAGTGGGAGAAGATGGATTCCGCTTACCTGGAACATGCTCGATGGTCTCCAGATTGTCACTACCTACCTTTAGTGGGACCTCGTCATTGAAGTGGCATACCATGTCGTTTAAGAAACCAGCTTGGCTAGGAGTCAAACGTTGGACAACACCTAGACAAGTATTTAAACCCCATTAAAAAATAATATTCAAAGATTACCAAGCGAATTGCAAGAGAGGATCTACAAGGAAATTTGGCAGGGACTTACATCAGAAGATTTTATTACCATTCTTGACCGTTACCCTGAATGGCTGTGGTCAGAAATTACTCATTACGTTCGTCACTTTCGCTCTAGGAGAAGGTTTTCAATAAAACAAGGACAATTAGAAGTGACCCTCAACGTGGGTATAAATACCAATTGACATGCTCATGGATACTTTACAAGAGAACATTCAAAGTTTGCCTGTGGAGTTCAGAGAACGCATTTACCGAGAGTTGCTCAAAATACAAGTGAAACGCAAAGAACAATTGCATCCGTTACTTCACCGATGTTTGAACCACTGGTACATAATTGCTGTAAGAGGATTGATTCGTGTGAAAGCGTTCCGATGGTCAGACATTGTTCAACTGGACAAGGACCGGAAGACTTTGGTTGCTACTCATCCTTCTACCTACAGCGTGGCCATACTACAACAAATTCCAGAGGAAGAGTTATAGGATTACCAAAATCTTTTACGCTATCAAATTTTGTCTGTAGAGAAAAATTCTGTGCGGTGTGTAATGTGTGAACTAGTGACTAAAAAATTTGGATTCGAAACTGGAGAACGAATAGCTCTGTTCAAAAAGTACACTTATTACCTCCGACAAAAGAAAGACATTGCTGTTAATGACGAGTTTAGAAAAGGACGTTCAGAAGCTACCTCTGGAGTTGAGAGAATGCATTTACCGATATTTTCTCAAAATACAAGTGAAACGCAAAGAACAATTGCATCCGTTACGTCACCGATGTTTAAACCACTGGTACGTAAATGCTACAAGAGGGCTGATTCAGATGAAAACGTTTAAGTGGTCAGACATTGATCAACTACTCCCGGACGATAAGTATTTCTTATTAGTGATTTCTTTACTACAAGGTAGACATTCTGCAATAAATTCCAGAAAAAGAGTAAGAAGATTACCAAAATCTTTTACACAACGTAAACTTAGGTCAAGAGGAAGCTTATGGACGGTGTGTAATGTGCATGTTAGTGACTAAGCCATTTAGTTTCGCCACTCTGTGCAGAAAGTACACTTATTGCTTCCGACAAAAGAGGGTATAAAAACAGGCTACCATGCCACGACTTTTATCATTCGTGATACAACAGATTCCGTGGAAGGAAATCAATAACAGTATTCAAACGGTGGAGGACTACCATCGCATTTTACAAGGACTGTGTCCATTGAATATGGTTTGACGTGTGGTGTGTGTCTTAGTCAGTTGCTCTCTGGGATTTCGTGTACCAGCCGATTGCTTGTATACTCTTTACGAACAGTACATACCACTCAAAACATGAAAGTGGTCCCTTTAAATGTACAAGAGACACTCATTCTATTAAAAGCCTTGCTCTTTCATCTCGATACTTCTCAACCTCTACGGGAAAAAAAGATTCGACAGCTTTTAGGTACTGAAGATGTGTACGACGATGTATGTTGCTTGTGACTTACACCCTCACTGGAAAGATGTACTTCACTGGAAAAGTTTGAGCTTCGAGGCTTGGACAAAAGAAGTGGCACACTATGCCCAAGATTTGTGATCCTGACTTTAAACGTTCAGTGCAAAAAGTAACTTTAAAGCCTGTGTTAGTGACAGTACCAGAAAAAGAACCCGTCACCGAGGAAACCACTCCCTTCAGGACAGGACCAACATCGGCATTCCTGAAAGGCCATTCCGGAACGACCTCTTTGTGCCTGTGCCAAGTGTAGAGACTCTAAGAACATTACACACTGTCCCTAGGACACCACATCTTTGTCACCAAAATTGTATTCAAAGACTTGATTATATTCCACTTTGATCGTTTTGATGTATATTTTATCAATGTACTTAATCATTTGGCTTTTATGTATTTTTGTCGTTCGTGTACAGCTTTAACGTTTGCAATAAACGTGTCCTGAAAAAAGTATAAAAACTCTTGTCTTGCCTGTCTTCGTGTCAAAAGTGACATTAACTGCACTACTATGTCTACCTCTACTGTCTCTGCTCCCTCTTCTTCCACTTTCAAATTCATCGACGAAAACTTAGATCGTGCCAGTTGGGAGGCCTTGTATCTTCGGCAAAACCGAATTTGTCAAACATTTGATCGAACATAAACATCATTTCATAGATCGTTCACCTCAACGGATCGTGTGGTGTTACAAAGAGTGGCAATCGGAGTACAGCCTTCTGCGAGAAAGTCAAGGCGATTCCATCGTCTTTGTGGAAGGCATTCCTGGCGAAGAGGACGAGATCAAACACATCAAGTCATCTTCGACGACATGTTCGGAGAAGACGAAGAAGAAATTAAACTGTAGTTTACGCGTAAAGGGCATCATCGTAATGCCAGTGTCATTTACATAACCCGAAATTTGCTTCAACAAAGTAAAGCCCATCGCACCATCAGTCTCAATGCTCATTACGTGGCCTTGTTTAAAAGCCCTAGAGATAAACTGCAAGTGCAAGTCTTAGCCAAACAGCTGGGAACACCTTGGCTGACTCATGCGTACGACGATGCCACTCAAACCTCACACGCCTTGTGTGGATTTACTCGTGGATTTAAAACCCACCACCCCCGATTATTTGTGATTTCGTACCCATTTCTTTAACACTTGTGCCAAGACGGAGGGCCTGTCGTGCACACGTCCCCGTCGTCGACTTAACAACAACAGCAACAAAAATGTCTATAAAAACCTCGGTCACATTCGGTCTGTCTCACACATCGTCAACATGACGTCCCTTCAGTCTCATCTTCCCGTCAAACTGATTCGTGCCTTGCACGGCATCAGCCATGAAAAACAAAATCCACAAATACGTGCTCGTGTCTTAGAAGCCAGTCTCAAATAAGTTTTACAGTGGTTTACGGTGACAGAACGTCAATTACTGCAAGGCATCATTCACATTTCACATCAAACCGAACGCGTTTTTGAGAGAAACAAAGTAGCTTTGACGCACCTGGCCCATTCCTCGCATCGATACTCAAACCAAAAAGCAAATCATTTCGAAACCTGGAGGTAGAGGTTCTCTATGAGGTGTCATCATTCGTTCCCTCTTAAAATGGGATCCTCATGCCCCCAAAGTCCTCCCCAAGAAAAAGCCACTCCCCGAATACAAAGAAGAAAAATTGCTGTGGTGTCAAGACCAGGTCACAGCCAAAGAAAAAGAAAAGTCCCCAGAAAAGACCCCAGAAAACAGCTCCTACTCGCAAGAGAGGTACTGCAGCCAGGACACAACCTTACATTCGCAAACCACGACCTGCAGCGACGGTGACAGCATCTCTAGTAGCCTCAGGTTCCTCCACTTCTCCATTGCTGGTGATGCCAGCCAAACCCAGTTTCAGATATGTTCATCCTAATTTGATGAAACATTGGAAACCCGCGTCTTCAAGAATTTCTCCTCCACCGGTGACAACCTCTTCCTCTTTAGCGGCAGTGGCAGCTGCTCACAAAGTACCTGCCCCCAAAATCAAAGTCCAAGAGAGATCGGGCATGTTACAAAGTTTACTGGATTTGTCCAAGCAAGAACTGTCCCGATTTAGTCCGTTGCGAACCCCTCAACGTCGACTGATGCCTGTCATCAAGTTGACACGACGTAAAGACAATCAGTGTCGACGCATTCCAGTATAAAAAAGACCTGTGGTAAACGATAGGGATCAGTATTTTTGTGCTCCTGAACGCCCAAAGATGTCCACTCAAAGAAGTGCACACCGTCACCATCGTCGTTCTTCTGTCCAAAAAGGAAAAGAAAAGATAAATGGACAGACACGTCATCCGAAAAAAACACTTAGTCAATCATTGACGTCTACCCCTGAATAGACGCAGTTGTCCAAAGAAAAAGACGAGCAACGAAAGGGGATGATATTTTTCTCAAACATTATCAGACAAATAAGATAAAATGACACATGTCAAGCGATGGACATCAGTGTATTTTTTGGCTCCTGAACCAAAAATATGTCTCTCAAAGAAGTGTAAACGATCGCCGTTCTTCTGTCCAGAAAGTAAAAGGAAAAAGAAATGGACAGTCTCAACATCCGAGAAAACGCTTAACCAAGCATGTACGTCACCCCCAGAAAAGACTCACTCGTCCAAAGAAATGCAGAAGCAAACAAAGGGGACGATTGTTTTGGCCATATAGAACATATGGTCAAACAGTTTGAACAAAACCTTTTATCAAAAATAAAAAATAAGATAAAAGGACGCGTGTGAAGCCATGGACTTCAGTGTATTTTTTTCTGTGTGTGCTCCTGAACGCCCAAAGATGTCCCCTCAAAGAAGTCCATACCGTCACCATGGTCGTTCTCCTGTCAAGAAAAGAAAAGGAAAAAGAAAAGTACAGTCTCGTCATCCGAAAAAACACTTTAGCCAAGGATCAACGTCACCCCCAGAAAAGACACACTCGTCCAAAGAAAAAGAGTAGCAACCAAAGAGGAGGATTCTTTTGCGATTTTGGAAAACAAATCGTCATCTTTTTGACGAAGCGATAGTCAAAAAGAGGATAAAAGGCCGTGTGCCAAGCCATCGATTTTTGTGTATTTTGGGTGTGTGCCCTGGAGCCAACCAACCAACAAACAAAGATGTCAGACCCCAAAAGACATCCTTCTTCTACCCCCAAAGGAAAGGAAAGGAAAAGCTTGCCTCCTCGTTTAGTCAAACATTTGGACATGTTGTCCGTCCTGTCCAAAGCTTCTCCACTAATGCGAAAAAAACTCATTCAAACAGCTTCCAAAGACGTCATCGATACCGTGAGCGAATGTTGTCTGAATGTTTTGAAATGAACGATACCTTTGTTTTAACATCAGAAATAATGCTTAGCCAAGCATCGAGACGTTCTTCCTCAAATGGTCCAAAAGACAATACCCATTGGTCAAAAGAAAAAGATGTTGGTGCAAAACAGAGGAATTTTTCCCCTGTGAGGAATTCTTGCCAAAGCAATAGTAGGACCCACGTTGGGACTCCTGGTAAGTGTTTTACCCATGGGTCCAAGATAAAAGGGTCAAGAAGATAAAAGGGACCTCTGGAGTTAAAAGATCTCAGACGTGATCATTGAAATCCAATGGAAGGACGAGAACTGGCTTTAGTACCTTACAAACGATGGATGGAATACTATCGTTGGCAAGAACAACGGATCCCGCATTAACCTCCCGATTCCCATTTGACCGAGAAGTCCCACTTACAACACGAACTGCAATCGTTGATGGATCGCAGTGATTAGTCAGAAACGGAAAAATCTCAACGGTACGGTCAAATGTTGCAACGACTTCAATTCTTTCAACAGAAGGCTTTAGACGAACAGCTCTACCCACTCTGAAAGATTTTAAGATCATGATGAAAAGTCCGTTACCAACATCACCACCCACCCACCCCCAGCGGTCAAGACAGACGCAGCCCAACGGATGCCAGAGGAGGAAGAGGCACGAGAAGTCTTTCAAACACCGTCAGCAGCTCTCATCCCTAGTAAGATTTCAGCGTCCTTGTTGACCCCTTCCCCCACACCCCAACGAGAAGATCACAAAGATTGGGTTAAAAAGATGATGTCCACTCCTCCTTCGACAGAAGTCAAAAAGAAAGAAGGGAAACCAGAAGTGAAAAAAGAAAAGAAGACCAAAGCCATCCCATTACCACCACCACCACCACCTCTACCCTCCACTTCCTCTTCCGTGACACATCCGACACGTAAAGCCGTTTCCAAACCACCCTCTTGTCCCACTCAGAGTAGCATCAGCGAGGAGTGGATAACCTACTAAAAATGGAGAAGGTATTAGCCAACATTTACTACGATTGATCCCGTCCTGCTGGATACGGAGCAGTTCAGAAATTGTATCGTGCTGCCAAAACTCGACTGAAAATTGTCCGTGTACCTCAAGTGCAACGATGGTTACAAGGACAAGCAACGTAACCTTACACAAACCCATTCGGCGAAATTTTCCAGAAGTCGCACCCGAGTGAAGGAATCGATCATTAATGGCAAGATGATTTAGCCGATGTCTCTCATTTGACCACCTACAATCGTTGCTACAAATATTTGTTTTGTGTCATCGACGTCCTTTCCAAATTTGCCTGGGTCGTGCCATTGACTTCCAAATCGAACAGTGAGTTAGTGCGAGTCCTCCAACTGGTGTTGAAACAAAGCGATCGTCACCCTCTTCGATGGCAAACCGACAAAGGCACCGAATTTCTGAACCAAGCTTTCCAAAAAGTATTAAAGAAACGAGACATTCCTTTTCTTACCACCGAGAATCCCAAAACCAAAGCCAGCATCGTGTTACGTTTTCAACGCACCTTGACAGAACTCATGTGGAAATATTTTACGCATCAACGCACTCTCAAGTACACCGACACCTTAAAGCATCTAGTCCAAGAGTACAACCAATCTTACCATCGGAGCACCGGACGTACTCCCAAAGAAGTGACTCCCGACAACGAAGTGACCATCTTTGAGCGCCTGTTTGGTACGTCCCGACTGTGACTGTCTCCAAGAAAGGTTTTGTGTTGATAGCAGGAGACTGGGTTCGCATTGGCAAAACCAAACACATTTTGGACAAAGGTTACTTACCCAAATGGACCACAGAATTGTTTCGTGTCACTGAAAGAGTGCCTGGCCCTCATCCTGCCGTCTTTAAATTGGAAGACATGAACGGGGAAGTGTTAAAAGGAACGTTTTACTTGCCCGAGTTACAACGTGTGACCAAAAAAGATGACGAAGTGTACGAGATAGAAAACATTCTCGATCGAAGAACCCGAAAAGTGGGAAAACGTCGTGTCAAAGAAGTCAAAGTACATTGGAAAGGATATCCGCCGAGTTTTGACTCTTGGATCAACGCTTCGCAAGTCATCGACTATAAAAAAAAGAAGTGACCATCATGCCCTTCAACACAGCCACAACCGCTACCACTGCAGTGACCACTCCGTCCCCCAGTTCTTCTATGCAAGATCTACAAAGCAACCTTAGTGGGTGTGGTGTGGAGAACGTGTGCCTAAAACGCAAATCGTCTTTTTCTGCCAAATCTTTGTGGTGTATTGTGTCATCGGTGCTACCATTGCCAATTTGAATTTGCAACAAGGAGACAAACAATTGTGGACCATTTTACTGCGCAGTTGCATCGGTTACTTTCTTCCCAATCCGTCCCTGAAAAATTCCTCTAACGGGAACAACGGGAGCCTTGTGCCCAACGTCAGTCACCCTTCCAACAGTCACCATGACAACCACAAAAATCCTCTTTCAGACACTCCTCTGACTTCCAGCGACCCCTTGTACAGCAGAACTCTGGAATTATGAACAACCAATTTTACTTGACGTTACCCAGTGACAGTTCCATGGAGGTGTTTCCCAACAACACCTTGTGCTGTTTCACGGCCAGATTACCTCAGGCCATCCAATTTTAATCACAAAGCCCATTGGGAAGTGGCTTTGGTGGAAATCATTCACCCTACACAAATCCTAAACATCGTTGAAAATCAAAACACTTTTAAGGTCGAAGTTCATGACGAACAAGTGCAAAACTTCTTGGATGTCAATGTACCTTATACTAATAAAATACAGAAGCTCCAAACTCAAAAGTGGACCTATAACTTGTTAATTCGCACAGGCTATTATTTCAGTGGTGAACGTCTGGTGAACACGATTGGTACCAGGTTCAATGTTGTGTTTGGCAGAGCCTTGGAGAAAAAATCTGTCACCATTCAGTACCATAAAGTGGCTCACCGCCTACTGATGAATAGTAAGGAGAGCAAATTGGTGTTCATTTTATTTTGTCGTGAATTGTTTGACATTTTTTTTTGGGGGGGGGACATGGAGATGAGGAAGAAAATAGAGGAAAAAGGCGAATTAGCAATCGTTTACGACAATTCGAGTTTTGCAAAGTGGTTTCGTTCCCCGGTAGAACTGAACCAAGGACTCAAATTGATTTTTGCTTACTCCGGTGTGGTGGAGTACAACGTAGTGGGGCACACCTACGAACCGTTACTGCGTGTCATTCCTTTCAAAGTGGATTCTGCCACGAACGCTTACGAGGAGGGTGGAAACACCTATCACGTTCACCGCGAATTTGTACATCCTCGCTATTTACAGGTCATTAAGTCGTATTTTGACACTGTGAACATTACTATAAAAGGAGATCTGGGACAATATATTCCATTCACCAAAGGAAAAGTCACAGTGAAACTCCATTTTCGAAAACGATTCTCTAATGCCTTGAAAGTCATGTATCCTGTGTACCGAGGAGTCGCTCGACAGCGAGGACATGGTTTAGGAGATATGTTGAAATCGGCCTTTCGTTCAGTGGCTCCTGTTTTGAAACCGATGGTGACATGAGGATTACACGCCTTCAAAGATGCCGCGTTGACGCAAGGCAAAGAATTTCTCCAAAATGTCATCATCGACAAGCAAAACCACAAAGAAGCTTTCTTAAGAGCAGGCAAAAACGTGTCGCTTCAAACTGGTAAAGACATTTTGGGCAGTCGAGAAACTCCTATAAATGCTCAAAACGATGCCGAGTCAGTCATTCCTGCTTCCCTGATTCTACAGCAAAGACAAGGCAGAAAGAGACGACGACGAAGACACCCCTCCGGGGTACTTCACACTCAATAGAGCTAGAAAGACTAAGAAAAGAAGAAACATCCGAGACTTAGAGGTTTTTGATTATTAAAAATCACAGAGAGAAAGAAAAAAAAATGATGCACCGAGAGTCTTGCGCCTGTTCAAGTCTGAACAGGATCTGTTTGCCATGCCACCCACTATAATCACGATGCAAGAATCCCAATGGGTAGAATTTCATCCCGTCTCCTCTGTTAAGGACTCAGGATCAGTTCTTATCGACATTGAAATCAAAGGACAACCCGAAGATTACATCAATCTGTATAGCAGTTACTTGTACTTGAAAGTGAAAGTGATCGACACAACGACGGACTGTCCCGATCTAAAGGACGACGATAAAAGAAGCCCCCGTCAACAATTTCAAGCATTCCTTGTTCAGTGGAGTGGATTTTTACTTGAATAACAAACTGGTCAGTAGCAGCATGGATACTTACCATTACCGAGCGTACCTGGAAAATCTCTTGACGTACGGAAAAGAAGCCAAGAACACTCATCTGGATGCCTGTGTGGTATGGAAACCTGACACGGCAGGCAGATTTAAAGAAACCGAAGTGGATCCAAAGAAACAC
This sequence comes from Megalonaias nervosa, assembly GCA_016617855.1. Taxonomy (NCBI): domain Eukaryota; kingdom Metazoa; phylum Mollusca; class Bivalvia; order Unionida; family Unionidae; genus Megalonaias; species Megalonaias nervosa. Next base: position 200,331 of record JAECUM010000713.1, read on the forward strand.
AACAATGCGGGATTTATAAAATGAAAAAACAAAATTAAAGGATCCAACAAAATTTTAGAACTGATGGATCGCTTGCATTTGGACATGTGGTTGCAAGAGAAGTATTTGCTGAACGGCGTGGATGTCCGTCTCAGACTGAAATCAGCAGTACCGCTTTCCATTTGATAGCTGATGCTGCCTGTTACAAAACCATCATCCAAGAAGCCCGACTCTACGTGCGACGCGTGGACGTGTTACCTAAAGTGGGAAATGACATCAGTTACACTTTGAGCAGAACGACCACCAAGTATCCGATACGACGTGTGGAAGTGGAAACTTTCACCATTCCCTCTGGACATCAATCCATGATTGAAAGCCGTCTGTTCCAAGGACAGCTACCCAAGCGTTTGATCATTGGTATCGTCAAAAATACAGCCTTTAACGGAGACTACGAGGAAACTCCTTTTGAGTTTAAGCATTACAACGTGTCCAAGATCGAAGTTAGTCGAGATGGCAAGACCTTGTGTACCAGACCCTTCGAACCTGACTTTAAACAAAACAATTACTTGAGGTCGTACTTGTCCCTGTACGAAGCCACCGGACAGTTGGGAACCAACAGCAGCCACGGCATTACGTACGAAGATTATGCAGGAGGTTACGCTTTGTGGACCTTTGATTTCACGCCAGACCAAGGCAGTGACGAGGGAAATTTTCACCCTATAAAATCCGGTCAACTGCGTGTGGAACTTCAGTTTAAAGGGTCTATACCCGCAGACAACAAGGTGAACGTCATCCTGTATGCCGAATTCGATAATACCATAGAAATCAACAGTTTGAAAGAAGTCATTCTAGACTATTAGAAAGTATGGAAGACTCTTATCCCTCTTTGAATGGTAGAGAATCTTTGGAAATGGAATGGGAGGATACCGTGAAAGCAGAACCCGAGGACAAAGACGAAGAGAACGTGGTCGTCACGTCCAGATGGCCAGAACAAAAACAACATCTAGTGTCCTGTTTTGCCAAACACCTGGCGGATAAAATTACGGAACTGACCAAGAAAGATTGTTATGGATGTCAAAACGATCATCCCAGTCAACTTCAACACAATAAATGTCTTATGATGAGTCAAGAAGAAAAATTGGAAGAGTATCTGAATGACGCTTGGAGTCTCATCTCGGAAGAGGCAGTGTTGCCTCAGTGGTATAACGGCTTGCGTGATCATTCCTGTCGAATCGTTTTCAAGTTGGGACGAATTGACTTAATGCACCGAATTGTCTTGGGCCGAATTGTCTTTGGGCCAAATTGTCTATAATCCTTTAGAAAATGCAAGGTGGCCATCTTTTTTCTAAACTTGTACTGCATTAAGTGGAACGTATATCTTGCAGAAAGTCTAACTGACTGTAGTAATATATGTTGCATTTTACCAAAAAAATCTTTCATAGTTTTTTGTGGATGATATTGCTATGATGTCAACTGAGACACCTGCGATTTTCCCCAGATTTGTGTGGAAAATGTATACTGCTCTGTTCATATAGAATAAAATCATTTTAATTGCATATACATTAGAGTATTTACCAACCTACCCCTCCCCCAACCACTGAGGTTTTAAAAACGACGTTACGTGGAAATTCCGTGTTGTGTTTGTTGTTGGATATATTTTAATTACGTTTTTGAATTTAAAGTCGCAGATACTTTAACACTGCGAAAAAGAACATTCATATAAACAGCCGGCATAGACATGATTGATTCCATTACATTTCTGTAATTTATTTTTTGGACTTCCTGAACCACCTGCTTAAAGTATTTTGATTTGAACTCTTTCTTAGCAGATTGTTATGATAGATATGCACCAGATGTTGAAAAGAAATTAAACGAAACAACTTGTGTCAGTTTAGCTATGTGTGATGTTAAATACGTGGTAGGTATTATAAACAGGCACGTAAGAACATTATAACTAGCGTCCGTTTGTTGATCAGAAGTATGATAATGACAATTTAATATATATATATATATATATATATATATATATATATATATATATATATATATATATATATATATATATATATATATATATATATGTGTGTGTGTGTGTGTGTGTGTGTGTGTGTGTGTGTGTGGATTTTTAACATAGCTTTAACAATTTTTCAGTCATATCGCTACGATGTCTGCAGTGTGGCAATTTATAGTGATGTCTAGCTCTGGGGCATCATGCCGCAGGCATGTAGCATGATGTCCCACCCAGTCACATTATACTGACACCAGGCCGACCAGTCCTAACATTAACCTCTTAATGCTGAGCGCCAAACGAGGCAGCTGTTAATACCATTTTTATAAGTCTTTGGTATGACCCGGCCGGGGATTGAACCCACAACCTCCCGCATCCGAGGCAGACGCTCTAACCACTTTTGAGTAAATAGACACATTGACCTTTGCTTTGGTAACCTTTCGAAGAAAGTCAGAGCCCTTTTAAAATTGTAGACCCCCACTGATGGGGCCCTGCAAGAGGAAGGTCTTGTGGGGTAGAAGACTTCAGCTTTGATCTGTAATCACTAAAACTACTGTTATCATACTACTCTATCACTCGATGGCAAAATCGTGCAAATAATGATGTTAGAACCTGCCATAATTGTACTGGCAAACTAATCCTAGTTTCCTCCGATCCTTCATTTTTTATCTTTGGTCACATTACGTTGGTGTAAGGTCATAGTCCATTGCCTATCCAAAAGTTGTCGGCATGGGGTAGCTGCTTAATAACCTGCCTAGACATTTTAAACGACCTTTCATCAAGATATATCTGCATGAAACTGATATGAACATAATTTATTTTCTCAGAAATTGCGAGCATTCGTTATGTATTTAATCCGCTGGCAGACGAGACAAAATAACAGCGTTGATAAATTGTGACAAGGGACTTGTTATTTGCATTACTGGTCACGTGAATACAAAAATCTCGCAACCTACATGTCAATGACATCAGAGGGCGAATAGTCACGTGACATCAACAAAGAAAACCATTTCTAATGTTGTGGGAAAACAAATCAAAATATAAATGAAACTGATGTAATCTTAATAGAAAAACGAAAGAACACAAACTTCTCAAAATATTTATTCGGAAAACAACTACCAGAAATCTGTCACGGTCGCAGCAACTTGTAAACAAACCATATTCACCTAGCAGAGAGCATATTTCAATGCGATAGTCACGCGATACCAACAAAAACACCACTGACACGTTCTCAATACTCAATGTATCTGGTTTTCTCCACCTTGCTGAGATACCGACAGGTGTCTGGTCGTTGTTCTCAGAATAAATATGTTGAGAAATAACGGTGTATTATATTTATTTACAAACATATGTGAATTTTATTTAATATCTTCGAATTTTAAGTACGAAAACATTGGAAAATTGTTATTGTTGATATCACGTGACTATTGGACCTCTGAAATCATTGACATATAGGTTGCGAGATTTGTGTAGTCATGTGACTATAAACGCAGCTGGCAAGTTCCAAGTCATTTCATCAACGCTGTAGTTTCGTCTCGTCTGTCAGCTAATTAAAGAAATAACGAATGCTATGCTCGCAATTTCTGAGAAAATAAATCATGTTCCTATCAATGGACTCGGACCTTACACACCAACAGAAATATACAAATATCAGAAATGGGGTGGTTAGGGTCAAAGGAGTCTCACAGCTTCAAAACAAATCATGAATGTCTGTATTAGACATTCACAGTTTTCCAGTTCGATCTTCAAAAATCACAAAATCGCCTGGGTTGACATCAACAACAACCCGGCTGGCAAACTCAGTCATGTCCGTGTTTGTTGCAAACCTGGTCAAATCAATATTAGCGCCACGTCGTCGGGCGGTTGAGCGTATGTAAATATCAATATGCATTTTGTATACTATTAAGTATACTTTCTAAGTGACAATGCAAAATCAATAAACTTTTGTGTGTTTGCTGAACTCTGGAGTGCACACAACGCTTTAACAACAAGATGTCCGCACATGGGGCCGTCCGGCCTAGTTTGCAACAGCAGCGTTCAATAAAACAGCGGTTGTTGTCTACAGCCTCGGATTAAGTAACCGACAACTTCAAGTGATGGTGCAAGCCCGTACGAGTTAGAATATCAGAAATGTCGAGGTGTTTCCATGTCTGCTTCCCAATGCGTTCCAGGTCCTATTGTTAAATACAGCTTGTTTCAACGGAGGGCTATAACAGAAGGCCACTTCCGCTCGGGAGCCTTTAGCTCCCATCCCTGAATAATCAAAGACCTTTCCCTTTTTTCTCAGGAGCCTCCCACCGCCTTTTTCTGAGCCATCCCGTATGCATTTCTGACAACCGTAACGTAGCCGTCTTTGCACAGGAGCAGCAGCTGCAATGGCGCCGACGAATGGAACTATTCCAGCGGTCTTTTGCATTTCTTGGAACATTGACTTTGACAGCTTTAAGGCTACTGAGGTGTTCTTTCGTGTGGCCGCATGAAGCTAAATAAATTTTGTCCAGATCAACCACAAGGGGATAATTGCAGTTAAATTTCCAAGAGAAAGCCTCAGCGTGACCCCGCAATCGTTTCGTATTCAGCTCTTTATTTTTGAAAGTTGCTTTGGGCTAAGGCCAACCTCAACTTCCTCATAGGACATTATGATTTGAAAACTTTACAGGTTAAATAACTACGTTACGTGTTTTCTATTGGCACATCAAGAACCATCATTCGACCATCTGTTCTCTCCAATAACAGAAACTTATCGGAGAGGATTACAGTAATGCATATGTAATTTGGAATAGATGGGAGATCAACCAGAACCGTAGCACCTGCAGAGTACATGTCAACACGGACTTTCTGAATAGATTTAGGTATCCCAGTGAAAAGTAATAAATCGGGTACAACGTATGGAAGTCGTGCAAGGAAATCCGCAGACCTGTGTCACTGTTTTGATGCCGATGCATGTAGGACCATATATTGTGATATACCTTTTTTTGGCCCGTTTAGGTTTTATGGGTACTTATTTGACATGTAAACTGCCCCTGAGTATTTAATGTCTGATTTAAAGTCTCTGTTAAGTGCGAAAAACGAAAGCCTTGACGCGGTTCCAGAATTGATAAACAATAGCAAACGTGATTATGTGGTCAGCGTAGGAATTAGCGAAGGCATCCACAACACTAATGTTGACAACACAACTTGACCAGCAGTGACGCTAGCGTCATGCCAAATTGCATAGTTGCTGGTACCTCTAGGGGTTAAGATGACCGTGTGTTTGACTCGGAAAATAATAGTGCGAATAACTCTGTAAAGCCCGAATATATGACAGAGGAATCCGACACGAAAACACTAATTTAGTTCAATGAAGCTGTTGTTGACGCGAGGCCAAGGTTTAAATTTGGGTTTGTACTTCCTGTATGGAATAACGTGCACTGTCGACCAACGCCATGATGCTATTGTTAACAAATGCGACTTTGGCATTGACGGGATAACATTTTACGAAATTCATCCCACGTGTAGTCAGCGAAACACCAAGTCCAATGAACGTTTCCAAGACCATGCGCGTCAATACCACGAAATATCATCAACATGTTACAGTTGTTACGGAAAAATTTTAAACACACGTGCGTCTCGTTGAGTCAAATAAATCTCATATCGGTGATTTTGCGTCGTCCTCGGAAAATAATTGTGCGGGATTGATTTGCTTTACAAACAACACGATAACATTGTTTTTATTTGTATCCAAATTTTCAACGATAGGTGCTTCTTCAATGGTGGAAAAGAAATCGATGGAAGATCCGCTTTTCTTGACGTCGTTACCACCTCTCAACGATCTTTTGTCACTCAACGCCTGTTTGAAAATATTTCAAAACATCATAACCTGATTGATTATCAGATGATGGCGCAATCACGTATAACCGATCCCATATTAACCATCGTAAAGCCATAATTAGCAACAGCTGAGTTTTTTCCTGATCCAGAAGCGCCACTGATCAGCGTACGAAATGAGTTTGGAAACACGGCTTAGACGGTTTAGGTGTTCCTTGTGCAGAGAAGTCAATGACGGAAGAATCTTCGATTTTTCTCAAAGCGGAGCTTTTCAAATCGTTGATTTTTCTGCAAATCTTTGTTTTTACCAATGCATCTGTGAATTTTATTTTGCATGATGTCATCGAATAATACACTATTATTAATACACTATTATTAATACGATCTTCATATTGTGTGTAATGTCGAGCCAAAACACGTATTGCAAATCCAACTGCAGTTTAGACACGTAATGGACAAGCAGTGATTACTGGAACTTGTGTTCGATGTGGAGTGAAGATGTTCACGTTCATCAGGAAAGCCGAAAATGCGCAGGGTTTTCAAAAAAAAGTTGGAGGCGGTGATATCGCGGCTGCATTAACAAAGTTACCAGGGACACAGTGGAGTAAATATCCCGGAGTAAAAACACCTTCCTGGATACAGTCACTGTGGGCCTGGTACTTGGTTTCATATACGACTCGATTCAAACACCAAAACAAAGCCTGGTGAGACACCCATCAACCGCTTTGATGCTGCGTGTTACCGACATGACCTTGCTTATAAAACAACCAATGATATCCGTTCATGTCAACGAGCTGGCGTGAATCTCATCCATGACTTGAATGAAATTAATCAAACATTTGGAGAACGAATCGCAAGATGGGTCGTCAAAGGAGATATGAATGCCAAGATTGCACTTGGAGGATCTGCCTTTCGAGGACAAATGTCCACTCATTAAAAGCAAATTATACCGATAGAAACAAACAAACAATGGACACAAAACATTATCCAAATTAAACCATAGCCCGCATGGGTATTGGAGAGGTAAAACCCACGTGGAACAGTTAGCCGGTGCAGCCAAAAATCACTCATGGGATTGTTCGAACATGGTTGGCCAAACAAGCGCTGTGGCAAATTTACCTACCAGTACCAAGACAAATTTCACATGGTTGGTTTAATGTCTAAACACAGATCGGTGGATAATGAGCCTCACAAAGTCCATTATGCGACTTTATGGTAATTCGAAGTTTTAAATCAGGTTTTCTCGGTTAAAACGCTCATTATCTTCTGCATCATCAAAATTATCTGAATAAAATAAATTTCAGGACCTCATGAGCCCAAATGAGCTCAATTGACTCATAACAACAACGTACTGCACCAACTCGAGATGGGCCACGTTCTGTGCGCTGGAATCTAATAGTATGAAAGTTCTTAGAGAGCTGATAAATTTCCTTAATCGTTTTTGCTCCGTTGCTTTTACTAATAACGTCTGAAATTGCTGACGGGGCTTGCCTTACTGTTCTTCTGCTTCTTTATAATACTTTTCGTATATCCACTGAAGAGTAGTGAGTTCGGATATCATATCTATATTGAGGGCCCAAAAGTGTTTGTTTAATTAGCCTGCTCTTAGATATCATCATCATTACAGCTAGATCAAGTATCATTAACATCATCAGAAATTTCACTCACTTCATACTCAATGGGCGAATTATTCCTAGTTTGTGGATGTACTTTTTCATGCACAGTATTCTGCAAATTCTTTTCATTTTTATTTTATTCAAAGATCTGTCCAAGTTTATTTCATTCCAATTTTAAGGTCACTTTCAAGTTAATCAATTCATCAATGTATACTGGATATGTCCCTAAGAACGCATATATCATCTTTCATGCCTCTTTGATAAATCTCTATGATGCATTCAGTCGATAAACTGTTAATATTCCAGCCATTTACTAAATTAATGCCACTGTTAGAGACCTCCATAATTTCCTCCAAAATATTTTGAGAATCAATCTGATTTTTTGCCATTTATTATGCCATGGTAAACTCTTTAACACAAAAGGAGATTTCTTCGTCCAAGCTGTGTTGTTTGAATTAGATCTTTGAATTTATTTGGCACGCAATTAATTCATGGATTTGTGTGAGGTTTACGGTCAATTAATGTATGCAGCCTAAATCAGTTCTAGGTACGATTCAAAGAATTATGCGTGCCACATATCCATCACTGATATCGACCTTACAGTCATCACATTGACTTTCATTGTCACTTTTTATCCCAGCAAGGACTAGGTTGTCTCCCAATTTTTTAAAAATTGTCACTTCTCAGGTTAGACTCGATCTGGTAATGCTTTTCAAAGTCAGGCGATTAAACCCCAAGACCACTCTCTGTGTTGATAAGCAGAATTAAAATTCTCCTATTTGACGTCAAATTATTACACGAAGAAACACGTGGTAGCCCCTCCAATAACCAGCCAACATTGCAAAATACACAATTAGACTATTTCCAGCACGTTCGCCAACATAATCTTGGGTATCTTACAATATTAGCATATTCTCCAATAACCGGTGCAAATTAAGCTTTTTAATCATGATTTCGCATTGAATCAAAACGATTTATTTCTCTCCGAATTAAGAGAAGCCTGCTCTGATTTATACTATAAATTAAAACACCAGGTTATTATGAGCTGTTTATATCACGCATTTTCGGTAATAACAAAAGCCTAGTTATTGATCGAAACACGCAAGCTACTGCTGCGACAGTAAATTCCTTCATTACGAGTTGCCTGGGTCTGCAGTGTGTATCGGTCGGTACCGTATACAACAACATTTATGACAAAGCAGGTAACACCGAGTAACACCAAACATTAGAGTAGTAATAGATTGCTAGTTTGATGGGGGGGGGGGTGCTGTTAGGGCACTGACGTCTGTCTTTGACTCGACCCACGATGACTGGATCATATGCGTGGAAAATTAAATTGCTAAACGTGCATGGGTCACATATGGGTTAAACAAAGTGATGGGGTGTGGCGGTAGAAGCTATGACAAGTGTCAGGGACCCAAAGGATCCAAATTGGCAAATACGACCTTTTTCTACTACTGGACAATTATATAAATGAAACGCTTCCAATAAGCATGGGCAGTTTAAAGTTTTGCAAAAACACATACTAACACATTTTTTAAAAGAAGACTTTTACTTCGTTTCACTTGCAATGAATACACACATGAGAATAACCTTAACAAGTCGTGAAAATAAACAAAGCAATGAGGCCTAGTGTTTTGAACTACATATATTTGTGTTACTCTTGATATAGATACGTCCGCCAACCATACAGGCTATCAAAAAGAATTTCATTTATTCTACAAAATGTGATTTCTCTCAAGTCATTGAAGTCTTTGCAGCTAAAGCTATGTCAAATGTCAATATTAGAAAGGCAACTGAGATAGACTAAAATTATTAAAACTCGAAATTCAGTCCCTGACTGGTCCTATAACCAAACTCATAAACTTGAGCCATGACCAAAACATTCCCTACAAGGCTCAAGGAAGCCCGTGTGGTCCTGATATAGAAGTTCCAGACCTGACACTTTTCCGATTTACTCGGGATCATCCCGAAGTTTTGCTTTTTTTTTAAAACCCCAAATCCCGAGTTGTAAAAACATCAAAGAAAACCCCTTTCATTCCCGATGGCTGCACCTCCTTCAAAGATAGCAAGAGTGATGCAGAAATTTCGCAAGGAACACACTATAGTCATATAATGAAGATCTGTAATTTTTCCATTTTCATCTTCCATTCTGAAATTTAGTGTTAATCCAATTAACACACTAAATATCTTAATAAAAGATGAAAATGAATAAAATGATAGATTTTCACGGTATGACTGTGGCATACCTGTTTCACGTTAAGTAACTATCATAAAAGAGAGGAGATGTCAATTCCTTTGTAAAGTTTTTGTAAATATATGGTCGCAAACACTGATGCTGTTGGATCTGGGGTTGTTTCTTGTTTCAAATCCTTTTTATATATAAATTTTATCAAAAGTATTCAACTGTTGACCCATTTAACGCCTCCAAAACACGGACAGCAAATGGACTTTCAGATTCGGCAGTAAATTTTATGGCAGAGTACCTATCAATCAGAAAACAATGTGTCAAAATATGAAGCTCAACTAATTCATGGGTAAATATCTATAAAGTGGTATCCAAGGGATCATTCTTTGACCCATACTTTTTAATATCTTTATTAATGACTTCTTCTTTTTCATACATTATCATGATACAACTAAGCTGATGATAACACATTTGTATACGCTCACCACGGCTTTAATATTATGAAATCTAGTTTAGTAAGGGGGTTCAGTACCGTTTTTAGGTGGTTTACCAACAACAAAATAAAAGCAAACACTGATTGATAAGTTCAAAGCTATTGCATTTAGAAAGAAAACCAACGAACAACTTGAGACTTTCTATTCCAGCGAGGCTAATATATCTTTCGATGATTCAATAAAACTTATTGGAGTCCAAATGCTAATCTTTTATTCAAGAAATCACTGAAATTTGTGAGAAAGCATACACACAATTAAATATCCTCACATGAATTGGAAAATAGCTTACCATCAAAGGAAGATTGGAAGTGTACCAATACTGTAATCACGGCAAACTTCAACTTCTGTCCCCAAACCTGGCATTTCAGTAGTCTCACAAATATAAACAAACTTGAAAATCTACATGAAAGAACTTTGAGATTTGTCTTCAGTGATTTGAAGAAACCGTACTCGCAACCTTTGGATTTGGCAAATGTATCAACTCTCCACAGCCAAAGGATGAAGACCACTAACCATGCAATATTCAAAATTTTAAACAAGAAATGTCAGCATTCGTAAATGATCTGGTACTTTAAAAATAAATTCGTACTCTTGTATGTATGTAAACACTGTGCAGATCCAAAAGTTAAGAACATCCGGACTGAAATCGTTTATGTATTCAGCAGCAAAATTATGGAATTATCTCCCCAAAACATTATGAACAACATTGGATTTTAAACATTTTAAGTCCCTATCAAAGACCTGGCCTGTGAGCTTTCTTTGGATATGATCCCTATGTAAACATAAGTAAATACCTTGTTGCTGCTGCTACTTTAATCGGTTGCATGCTTAGCATTTTAGATTCTTGTTTTCACATATATTCTTGTATGTATTTGATTCCCTAAATGTTGACATGTTATAGACGGATTTTCCTCACTTTAGAAGAGATTTTTTTTAGTAATTATATGCTTCTGATCCATTAACACTTGTCGTATATGTGTGCTTAGTATGTTTGACATAGTCTGTCCTTGTCTGCTTACAATCGGTATGCATGTAAATGTTATCTTAAAGATGTATTGGGCAGCCATAATTTTAACCAGCATATTTAAACAAAGCTTGAAAGCGTAGAATATACTATTTTCGTGTAAACTAACTCCTCTGCATTGAAGGAATATCTTAGGTGTGTATTGGCCAGTCATCACGCAGGTGTATGCATATAATTGAAGAGGAATATAATTTTTTCATATAAAATAATTTTCTGCAATAATTATTAAAATATAAATTAAAAATGGGAGAGAGGTATGTAGTTTGAGCTTAGAATTATAATTTTACTACTAGAATAGAACAAAGGACAAACATAAACATTATGAGTAGTCTTTATAAGTGGGGTGTCTCAGCCAAAACCTTATTTTGTATTAGGACGACAGCATGGTTCTTACCCCCTTACAGACCCCTCATGTTAGTCTAAACAAAATACGAAAACTACTTTTTTGAGGCAACAGCGTCGAGTTCATTATTCATTACTCTACTCGAGGTATCTGTCGTTGAATCATCATCGTCGTCAGACAAAATAGGGTTGTCTGAGAAACACCCACTTATCAATACTACAGCGATTTTTATTTTGTATTTCACACAAAATTTTACTATACCTATCATTCACATAAAATTTACTGTAACAATCAAAAATCCACCTTGCTAAAGTCAACATCAGACATTTTATATCCTAACGCAAATATATTGATCACATCAGAGCAGGTCACACGTCAGACTGCTGAATGTATATCCGCTATTAATAACTCGCCTGGATTTACATGTAATACAAAATCGATAATTGTATCATTCACAACACGCGCTCTAAAGAGATCAGTACCTGTTACATTACAATTAAAAATTAAAATACTAGAATATTTGACAATTATACGATCTAAATGCGTGTGTATGTTTAATGTCTATCTGTTTCATATAGTTATATATTAAATTTCATCTGTATATCTGTAAGAGTTCGGTGGCCGAATGGTTAAGCGTACAGACCGACAACCATTTGATCGACAAGTGAAAAAGACTTCATGTGTTCGTTTCGAAAAAAACGCGACAGACATATTGTCGGCAGATGCTATTATATGGGGGGGGGGGGAAACGTGGGCGGGGGGGACCTGCGATGCATTGAAAAAAGACGAGATGTACTTAGATTGGTAAATGTAAACTTGTATATAAAAAAAAAACTAACCCAGGTACAACTCGGCTAGCCCCTCAGAACCTAAAAAAGGGCGTTCATTTGAAAGTGCCCGGGGTTCACTTAGGGTGTGTGTGCTTGATTACAAACTTTTTCGCGCTCAGCGATCCAACAATTGCAATGGAAAAAGAAAAATGGAAAAAGAAAAATATAACAATTACCCAAGATTGAAGAGATATCCAACGTCATTCAACCTGGTCGCAGGTACTTCCTTTTGCTATTTTTTTATAGTTCAGTCATTCGCGAGCGTATTATATTTTTTACACAGCCACTTGTCGAGATATTTGTAAAGTCTATTTTTGCTATTATGTAATTCTCAGGACAGAACAAGTTAATTTTACCACTGATAAGAGAGCCAGGTTCTAGCAGCTTGATAAAATTTCCATGTGAAGCTATTGATTTATCGACATAAAATTTCTTTAGCTCCTCATCACTTTGAAAAACAATTTTCCTGTTGATTTCAGCACCGCCAATCTTTGTGTACTTATTCTGAGATATTGGATTGTAAAGATTATCAACAGCATCAGAAAGTGAGTCTGTAACCCAAGAAAGCTTACTAAAATAATCTGAATTTTCTGAGAACTAGACACAACTTTATCTTATTTCTATTTTTGAAATACGTGCTGTACTTTTCATTGTCTAGCATAATCATCATATGCTTTCCTTGGAAAAGAATTCTTTTCATCTTTAACGTGGTTTCTTCCACTGTAATATCTTCCTTATTTCATATTTCACAAAATAATTTACTGAGTGTTGTTTTTCATATTTCACAACTATATTCGGTATCATATCAACAAGGAAATAGTCTTTGGCACGTAGCTCCTGTGTCAGGTCAAGCATAATAAACGTCTCACCACTCAGATAAGCTTGAAGTTGATTAAGAATCATATTATAAGTCGCTATTGCTATTTTACACGAAGTATTTTTGTTCCAATATTTAGGACCAATCTTTTTATTCGCCGCTTGTAACACAATACCTACCCCTGACACCATCAGCAATATGGATTTGCGGTTCTACCAGCTGACGTAATTCCAACCGTTGTTAGTAACATAGGAATGTAATTCACAATGCTTATTATTTTACTGTAATATTTTCTGGCTTGTCTTACACAGTAAAGATTTTAATGGTAATATTTATATTATTTGATGAGCTCATCCCTATCATTGTCTGACAGACCTGTGATGAAATGTGATTGGAGTCGATTATTTCTTTTTTATCATTGTGAAACTGAGAGAGAGAGAGAGAGAGAGAGAGAGAGAGAGAGAGAGAGAGTGTGTGTGTGTGTGTGTGTTTCAATTTCGTGAATATGACTCAGCTGAATTTGAAGTTTAAAATTATGGGATACACGGTCTTTTGGAAAAAAGCTGAAATATCCGTGCTGGACAGATTTTGTCCAAATGTTAAATGCAATTAAAATCTCCATACAGTACATGGATACAAGAAGTCTGTTATAATTATGTAAATTTAATTCAAATTTCAAAGTGACCATGACCATCATATCCATCTTACCTCATCCTTCTATCTTTCATTCCTCTTCGTCTTCGGCTTAACATCATTTGGTTATTTCTTTTTGTTGATATTTGTTTCTACATTTTCGTCCGTTGCTAATTATGTGAGTCTTCCTTTTGTGTAACATGGAATTTGCATGATGGCGTTGTAATTGTTCGTCTCTAATCACAAGTGTCATAATAAAATGTGTGTACATGAAAAGGTCAATCATTTGCACGTATCATGGAATGTGCAACTTTAACGAAAACACTAATAGAAATTGATAGCGCTGATGAAAAGTAGACTAATCTGGCATTATGAACGATATCTGTTCGTTATTTTTTTTCTGAATATGTTCATAGTTAATTCACTTGTTTTATGTAAAGAGCGGATTCGCTGGACAACTCTTTTTATGTCATTTAAGCAAGGAGAGATGGTAAGACATATTACGATATATTGCTATCATGCATATCTCTCTTATTTCGTTTTTTTAACCTTCGAGTCTTATGCGAGTTTGATGAGGAGAGGTGATTTGCATCACAAAAATCCTCATGTCCTGGAAGTTAGGAGAGATGACATAAAATATCCAAATTATTCCCCTTCGTTTCTACCTATTTCATTCTCTTTACGGATCTTCATGCATATTTCTTGTGGAAATCTGGTGATATTTGCAACTAATTCTAATGTCCATTAAATAAATGGAGATTGTACACAATAACCTTGCTATTGTATTTATCTAAGGCGTTTCTCTCTTTCTTCCTTCTTCCAAATATGGATCCTCATGCCCGTTTAATGTAGAAAAGTAATTTGCATGCAAATAATCGTCAGGCCATGCAAACATGCAGAGGTGTGGTAACGATAACTATACTATTTTCTACTGCTTTTAATACATCAGTATCACATGAAAAAGTTTACTGAGAGATATGAACATACATGCACAGAGAGTGTGTATTTTGATCATGACCAGGTGTGTTAAAACTTAATACACAAGTTTGTTAGCAGAAACTATCATTGTTACATAAAATTACTTGTGTCATCTTCAGCACTGAAGATTTTATTCTAAAGCTCATTGCGTCATTTAATCCTCTAGTCTGTTGTCAATCAAATTTATCTCTCAATTTGTATTAACATCACACCACGTGGACTGAAACAAAATTCGGGTTTTTATGTTAGTTTTTAATATTTCATGACATAATATGTAATTATGAAGAAGTAGTTTTTCCATAAGCACTTTTACATAATACACGTCTGGAGTCACAAAGCGCATAGGAATGAGATGACAAAATAATTTTACCAAGGCTTTGTCTTCAATGTATGGGTCATTGCTTACATCTTACTGGCGATATGATCAATACACTCATTCTTTTCGTGAACAAAATCGATAAATCAGGAACCAACAAAAACATTTTAAATTCGTATGATATAATGAGTGCTAGATTTATTACTGGTGTTATGTTTTATACTGCTGACAGGTATATAACTAAACAATTTCCATACAAATGGACATTTTATCAGCTATTAAAGGACACTGATAAAAGGTGTGATAAACGTCTTCCAGAGGAAAGATCAAGATTAGAAGGTAAAGGCGTTAAGATCTATAACTTTCAAGCGGAAATAGTTGACCGGTTGATGCTATTAATATCATCGAAGGAAGCCGGAAATGTGAGCACAGAAATCGACAACGAAATTGTCGAAATTTTAGATAATCTCAGATCAAACGCTAAACTAACATCCGACGAATATTATATTTTACATAGTGATTTGATTCGCGGCGAATTAATTCGCTAACAGCAAGACGCATACTGCTAGCAGTTCAGTTTTCGCTATCAGATAAAATAAGAATGTTATCAACTACATTACTGCTTGATTCATCGCGGACTACGGCGGACAGTGCAAACTTCTGTGTTATTTATAATCCACCAATCGAGCTGGACTCAGGAACGCAATATGAAATACGTTTAGTTTCAGCTACTACTTGGCACACTATGGCAAATATCAGAATTAACTTGAATGACGATTTTACATTTCAATCGATCCAGACAACTGGCACGGCTTGGACTTATGTTAAGATAACCAGAAAGCCCTGATAACTTTACAGATCTAAATAAAGCAATAAAGTTATTGATTACAACTAAAGTTAAATCATGATGAGACAATTATGAGCTTATTCCGAGCTATAACACACTGCGTGCCAGAATCACTTTGAAAAACAATTTTCTTGCTGATTTCAGTACCGCCAACAGCATCTGATTATTGTTAGGTTTTACTCGAAAACAGTACGGTTCTGGATCACAAGGTGCTTCAATTCATACAAGGGTGAGTCACCAGTGGATATAACAGAAGTAAATTCGATTTCTAGTGAACTGTTCAAATGTCAGCGGATCCTATACAGCACGTGGTAGTCACGGACAAATTATTTATTCTTTTACTCCAAATGTCCCACCAGGTTCGATGATGCAAGTGACCCCAACACATACAATCTACTATCCTCTTAGTGTCGAAAATCAAAGATCTTCTATCACGATGACACTGATTGATCAATCCGGTCGGCAGCTAAATCTCAATAACGAAATTGTAATATATTATTTGCACCTGAGGTCGATCGGTTAACCGATCGCAGCTAGCTGATCAGGGTAAATTTTATCAGACAGTTTTGTAAAACAAAATGAAACAACAAAAAATTTATTGCAGACCAATCGTAGGAGGTTTCCTTGCAAATATATTCTCTAAAATAGTTGCAAATGTACCTGGAATTGCAAATAAAGTAGCATCCATCGCGTTAGACGCATCTAACGCTTTTGCAGCTGCTGGACAGAAGATTGCTGATAAAATTAAGGGAAGAACACCGAGTACAGCAGATATATAAAACAAGTGATTTCTGAAATATTACCAACATCAGAAACCACTGTGGTGTTGATAAAAACGACAACAACAAAAAAACTGCTATCCCCGGCCGGCGAAGAGATTCTCAAGAAGCTGATGACACGAGCTAAACCTAAAATCAACATCCCAATTTTCAAATAATTTTATACAATCGAGAACAAGAAGATGTCGATTAAAAATTACTATGACCTTGCAGAGGAAGTAATGGTAGATGACTCGGCAACAGAGTTTAAGTATATTGAAGATCTCGACGAAGACTCAAACGAACTTAACAAAGCTGGATACGAGCTTTTAACACGAGACGATGACGTGATTTTACTACCTCATAAAGTTGTACTAGAAGTACGAGGTGTAATTCAAGTAAATGCAAATTCTAAAATTACACTTGTTAATAACGGATGGAGTTTGTTCAGAAGCACTGGATATCAACTTGATAATCAAACTGTAGAAGACATTTCTATGCACTTGGCAGTTGCAAGTACAATTCTTAACGTGGTGTCGTTTAGCGACGACTACTCACAATCAGTAGCAACAAATACCTTTCGGTATAAAGACACTGGAACTAGAGATACTATAATAGATTTGAAAGTTACTGTACCTGTTGCTGGTGCTAACGATGATGGAACTCGCACTAATGTTAATACGTTTTTAAGAGCTCTCCATGAAAGATATGGAACAACAGCATCTGTTGATCATACTACTGATCACACTAGAACCGCACTAATAAATTTTTGTAATACTATTAAAACTAACCCACCAGCTGATGATGCTAACATAGCAGCAATGCTAGCAAAAGCTCAGTACATTGCCGTTTTAATTAAGTATAGATCCAACTATAATGACAGTTATCTAAAGAGAATTGCTTTGACAGATAGTTCACATCGGATTACAATGATGTTGCCGCTTAGCACAATATTCGGATTTTGCAGAGACAATAATAAGGTATTTCGTCGTATAAAACATACATTTATACTTGATTCAGCTGATCAGAACGACTGTCTATTGAAATCTAATGATGTTGCTGATGGTGCGTTTGGAATTTCACGACTGGCGTTGTGGATGCCACGAGTCGTTCCGTCGATAGATAATGCGATAGAACTTGAGACAATGTTGACCGCTTATAGCAGAAAAATATACTTCGAACAGAACAAGATTTATCAAACTGCAGTACCAAACAGAACAGATAACACATGGCGGATAACAACAGCGCCAA
The DNA here is from genome assembly GCA_016617855.1 of Megalonaias nervosa. NCBI lineage: Eukaryota > Metazoa > Mollusca > Bivalvia > Unionida > Unionidae > Megalonaias > Megalonaias nervosa. The sequence continues at coordinate 218,220 of JAECUM010000713.1, forward strand.
GCGAACAGTTGCCAAGGCATGTATTTATTGTGTTTCAAAGATAGAATAGACGTGGAGATTAACTTCAAAACAATTCAGATTTTGACAGCGCTGATGTCAGACGAATATTTGTCAGAATAAATTCTAAGTAGTATCCAGAATAAGCAAATGACTGTAATTTCACAGTTGGAGATTTGATAAAATAACAGAAATAAATAACAGAAATTCTATTTCACACTATGAAATATAATGCATTGCGAGGTAACTCGTATGTCGAGCTACCAACTAAAATAAAAAAAACTCGAAGTGTTGATTTAATGTCAAAATTTATGGCGATGACAACTGTTTTCAATGAGCAGTATTATCGACGTTATTTCCAGTACGAGATCATTCTTATCGAGTTTCGATCATATTTGTCATGTTAATAATTTCAATTTTACTGGGATTAAATTTCCATTCGCTGAAAATCAAATTCCAAACTTAAAAAGCAAAATAAACAGATGTTACCTGGCGGGGTTAACGTGTTTGGTTTTGATCATAATCTAAAAATCTACCCGATATACAATAGCGAATGTGGATGTCAGCACACAATAAACTTGCTGTTTTATAAAAATCATTTGCGTGGATCAAGAATTTTAGCGGGCTACTCGAAGGGCAATATTACAAGCATAAGGAAAATAAAAATTTCTGTTTTAGATGCTTGCAGGGCTGTAAGTCTCAACAGGTATTTGATCAACATCTCCAGTATTGCTCTGACGTACAGCGGATATCTATGCCTGGTGAAGAGGAAAAAATATAGTACAATTAACAAATTACAGACACAAGATGAAAGTGCCTTTTATAATTTACGCAGACTTCGAGTCTATTTTACTTCCATTGATAGAAGCAGAAAAGAACCCTGATAAATCTTCGACAAGACAAATTCAAGAACATATTCCATGCGGAGTGGCATATAAAGTTGTCTATTCTGCTGATAAAAAATCAATAAAGATTTATCGTGGTGCAAAATCCAGCTGTTTGCCTTCTGAAAAACCTTATCAACGAAGTTTATTTTAACCTGATGTTACTCGCCAAGACAAAAAAATAAAAAATGAAACCTGTAACAGTAAAACAAGAAGCTGAATTTGCTTCAGCAGAAATATATCATTTTTTTAACAGGCGCTTTTGCCTCAAGATCGTATCAAAGATCACTGTTATATTACTGGTCAGTATCGCTGTCCAGCACATGACAAATGTAATTTAAAATATACCGCACCGGATCTTGTTCCTGTTGTCTTTCACAATTTCATCGGATAGGATTGTTATATCATCGTTGAAACGTTCGGTAATAATGATATAAAAACCGTCTGAAAATAAATAACAACGATAAAATAAAGTGCATCCCAAATAACACTGAAAAGTATATGTCTGTAACAATCGGAAAAATAAGGTTTATTGATAGTTTTCAGTTTATTGCTGCATCGTTAGATGAGCTTTTAAAAGGCTGCGGTAAGTTTGACAATTTGACTAAACATTTAGGTGATAAATCAAGTTTATTGACACGAAAAGGAATTTTTCCTTATGAGTATCTTGATAACTGGGATAAATTTGATGAAGCAAGTTTACCTGACAAAGATAAGTTTTATTTCTCGGTGAAATCTTGAGAGTGTCAGAGATGACGATTACCTTATGCTCAATCGATATGGGACTCGTTCCGCTATAAAAATATCGGTGATGATCATGATTTATATCTTATTCCAGATACACTGTAGCTCGCAGATATGTTTGAGAATTTCAGAGATGTCAGCGCTGATAACTACAGACTCGACCCAGCTTGGCATTATTCGACACCGGACTAAGCTGGGACGCATTACTGAAACATAGTAAATATAAAAAAAACTAGAACTGTTAACAGACCCAGATATGTTGAACTTTATAGAACGTGGAATCCGAGGCGGAATAAGCGTCATCAAAAAAAAAAAATATGCTAAGGCTAACAATAAATATCTACCCGACTATGACAAGATCACGTTTAATAGTCTATCTTGATTCGAATAATCTTTATGGAAATGAATTGTCCGAGTCAATGCCATTTCGTGGTTTTAGATGGATCAGCAAAGAACAGTTGTTCAAAAAAATGAAAAAATCGTAACAGCGGGATGCGAGAATCCTGATGTTAGTTATTTTGTTGAAGTTGATCTTGATTATCCTGTTGAGCTTCGTGATGCACTTAATAATCATCCATTTTGTCATCTACTACGACATCTGGAAAGAACATATAGCCACGATTCTCAAATTCTTCGACAGACTCATTGATGCAAATTTGATAATCAATTTATCTAAAAGTGAATTTTGCCGTGCTTGCGTAACTTTTCTAGGACATATTTTGGGACATGGTCAAGTTAAACCTATAGATGCTAAGGTCAAGGCTATCTCTGATTTCCCTGTGCCCGTCAGTAAAAAGCAACTGATGCGATTTTTGGGTATGGCCGGATACTATCGAAAGTTTTGTTCCAATTTTTCTAATATTGCTGAACCCCTGGAAAATGTCAGGAGGCTTTTGATAGGTTAAAAGCCATACTCCAGCTCCAAATTTCAATCAATCTTTTAAATTATCTGTTGATGCAAGTGATGTTGGGGTTGGAGCAGTATTGATTCAAGAAGATAGAAATGGTGTTGATCACCCAGTGTGCTATTTCTCTAAGAAATAAATAAGCACCAAAGAAATTACTCAACAATCGAGAAGGAATGTTTGGCTTTAACATTGGCATTACAGCATTTTGAAGTTTACATTAGCTCGGCTCCTTCTCCGGTTGTTGTGTTTAGTGATCACAACCCCCATACTTTCATCGACAAGATGAAAAATAAAAATCAAATAATATTAAGGTGGAGTTTGTTTTTACAAGAATATAATCTTAATATCAGGCACATAAAAAGGAAAAGACAATTTGATTGCAGATGCACTTTCCCGTATATAGAACTATTATTTCATGTACACTTTGTATAATTCATAAGAGTTTTCTTATGTAATTTTGTTTTCCCTCATGTATAATTTACATATGGTAAAAAAAAAGCTTTATTATATAAATCTTTCTTTTTGTTTAGGAGGGAAGTATTACGTATATGTAATTAAATTGCTTGTGTGTTAGTCTTAAAATTCTTTTTTTATTTTATTTTTGTTTCATTACATTTTATTGTAATGATAATTTTCATTGGATGTGAATCTCTTATCCGAAAATTGGCATGACCCGATTAGATTATAAGTTACCACAGTACTATTTTTAGCTCATAGATTTTGTAACCATCGAGTGAAGACAATTGGCTGTTGCCAAGGTCATTTTCGGCCCACATGTTAGCTGAATCGTAACAGCCTTTCTTTTAGTTAATTTATTTCCAGTGTGAAAATTTGATTCTTAGATAGGGCTATTCTAGCTACGTGACAATTGTCAGTAGTAGTAGGGGATACCGTAGCCTCACGTAGACCGTAATGTTAATTTTAGGGGGTTGTACCGTAGACTCAGAATGTATAGCCTCAAAAATATCACCTTTGTACCGTAACCTCAAGATTTTTAGCCTCAAAAGCACACCCTAGGACCGTATAGCCTCAATGGGAATTTTGTATAGGGACAAGTGGAATGGCACAGGTGGCATGACGTCACGGTACTGGTCATTGGCAACAATGTAGCAATGTAGTACTGTGACGTCATGCCACCTGTGTCATTTCTATATACAAACACGAATCAGTTGCGTTCGTGTTTTAGTAGAGTATGTTTTATATATTCGTTTTTTCCATAGATTGATGAACATCAATCTATCCTACAGAAATTATAAAATCGACTAAGTAAATTTTTTAGGGAAGAGAAATAAATATCTACACAAATTATAAAATCGAATAAAACTTTTTTTAGGCAAGAAAGAATTAATATCTTTCCGAGGCATATGAAGTGGGCCTGAAAAGGGCCTTTGGGTTTTTGTCTTCTATTGTCTCCATTTTTTCCACCAGCTCTTTCACTTTTCCAATGATTCCTTTCTTCTTCTTTTTCTTTTCATCCTCCGGAATCCAGTCTGGATGTCCCATTGATCTAAATTTTTCCTGTATTTTCATCCAGTTGTTGTTCAGTCTCTCAAAGTTCTCTTTTCTCTTTATATTTTCTTCCTCCTTCCTCTCTTTTGACCAGGTGTCTTTGATTTTCCTCACTTCTTCGTCCATCACCTTTCTCATGAGGTCTTTTCCCTTTTTTAACTGGTCTAACCCCCAATGGACAAAAGACCACTCTGTCAAATGGAATTTCTCTTGCAAAAAACACCTCACTTGGATGACAACATCAAGGGCCTCCTTCAACGTCCCAACTCTTACTTATTTACGATGGATGAAGCCTCTTATTTTGTCCACCTCCTCTTCTATCATCCCTGCCACCTGATCCCTGGCTACTTTCAAGCTAGTGACTTGACTGGTCACAAAGTCGTGGCTGTCTGGATAGTTCCATTCCTGGTCTAGCCTTTCCACTACGTAGGCTGCATCCATCATCCAAAAATAATTGTCTCTTAACTTGTTAAACAATTCCATTTTGCATTGACTAGTCAACGTGGCTAGTCATTCTGACGAGCGTTCCGCGTTATATACGTCAAGCACGGACGTGAACGAAAACATCCCTTACACTCACTTCACATATGATTTACTATCCTCACCAACGAACGAGAAAGCATAAAGCATACACCTATTTACTATCCACACCAACGATCGAGAAAGTATAAAACACACACACATATACTATCCTCACTAACGAACGAGCAAGCATAAAACACACAAATATACTATCCACACTAACGGACAAGAATGCATAAAACACACACCTATCTACTATCCACACAATCGGGATGAGAAGAAAAAACACACCTATCTACTATCCACACAAACGGGATGAGAAGAAAAAACACACCTATCTACTATCCACACAAACGGGAAGAGAAGAAAACAACACACATATCTACTATCCACACAATCGGGAAGAGAAGAAAAAAACCCACCTATCTACTATCCACATAATCGGGATGAGAAGAAAAAAACACACCTATCTACTATCCACACAATCGGG